>BGNK01001074.1:40364-173493 GCA_003297005.1 Symbiodinium sp. clade A Y106 | reverse complement strand
CCTTAGCCCTGGCCTTGGCCCTGGCCCCTGCCCCTAAACGCTCTGAACCCAAACCCTGCCCTGCCCTCCCTTCCCCTTTCTTCTCAAAAAGTTGCAAAAACGTGATTTTGAGGTTTTCAAGCCTTGAAAACCTCAAAATGGAATCTTGCAACCCTTCCCCTGCACCCTGCCTGCACCCTGCCGGCCCCTGGCCCTGGTGAGCTGTGCCGCCCTGCCCCTAAACGCTCTGAACCCTAAACCCTGCCCTAAAACGCCACTCCTTTTCCTTCTTCCTGTGCTCTTGCTACTATAGGGTGTGGTTGGGGTTATGAGCTGGAAGATTCTTAATTTCCGTTTTGGAAATAAGCGCGACCCCCCTAATTTCAGCAAGGAAACTAAGCGCGACGTCACTAGTTTCGGGTTTCGTATCTAGCGCGACGTCACTTTCCTAATTCGGGTTCTGAAATTAATATAATTNCGACCCCCCTAATTTCAGCAAGGAAACTAAGCGCGACGTCACTAGTTTCGGGTTTCGTATCTAGCGCGACGTCACTTTCCTAATTCGGGTTCTGAAATTAATATAATTTCCCCAGTTCTACATATATGAACCCCAAAAAGGAACTGCTATGAGGCCTATGGATAGGGTTTAGGGCGTGACCTCGGGATCATTAGTGTCGAGTTAGGCAAGGGTTTTCGGCGGCGTTGGGGTCTTCAGGGCTTTCAGGGTGTATGGTTTGGAGATCCCTTTAGTATAAAACCCAGAGGGTCCATATACACTGCTATTATGGAATTAGGTCACCAAAACCATACTGGGGATGGTCGTTTAGGGCCTAATTCCATAATGGTAGTGTATATGGAGACCCTCTGGGACAACTAAGACAAAGGCTTGTGAGCTCGTGGTTGTACTCAAACATTTCGGAACCCCGACCGTTGAACCCCTGTCCGAAGTCAGATTCGTGAAGCTCTTTCGCTCAGCAACTGACACAAGTTCATCGAGTTGGTGACTTGCAGATGTCGAAAAACAACCCAGAGGTTCCATATACACTACCATTATGGAATTAGGCCCTAAAAGACCATCCCCAGTATGGTTTTGGTGACTTAATTCCATAAAAGTAATGTATATGGACCCTTTGGGCAAACTCAGTCATCAAACAAGTCTTTCGTGTCGTGCCACCGGTCCTGAGTCTTTGACCCCCCGCCCCTGCACCGACCCACGAGCCTCAAAACCACAAGCCATGAAGGCTGGGCCCTGAAATCGTAATTGAACTTAAAATGCTGAACCCGAAAACCAAACTCTCAAATCCTATGCTCTGCTCCTCTACTACTATCCCAATCCGAAAAAGCAAATCGCGAGACCCGACCCCCAAAATCCTACAGTGAAGCCCCAAGCCCCGTAAGCCGTAAGGCGGAACCGCTCTCCGCACCTCCTCATTGACTTCTCCGACGTTCTGCAAGCCCCAGTCAAGGCGAACTTCTGCAGGGGTTTTGGAATAAAAGGTTTTTCTAGGCTCTTTGGAGGATTTGGGTTAAAGGCTTAAGGACATTCTTGTGTGGCTGGGAGATCGAGGATTTCGTTTTTGAGGTGTGGGCCTCAAAGCTTCAGCAGAGATAACCGCTGAAACCTAGCATGGACCTCAACCCGAAATCGTGAGACCGTATCCTATTGGTCCCCAAAAAAGCCAAGAGTGAGATACCTTGGTGTGGCACAATAGTCACGTAGTCTAGTACCTGGGGTGATTACGCACATCCTTACCAAGCAGTGCGAAGACGCCATCCCCTTCCAATATGTAAGATTTAATAATTATGAGCGCTGAACCCGAGACCCAGAGGCCCTGAAGCCCTCAAGCACTGAGCCTTCTTGAGCCCTGAAGCTTTTCAATGTAGGGCTCGTAGTGATTAGGGTTCTGGAGTACGTTGTTGTACTAGAAGTCTAAAAGTACGGACTGTAAGGAGTATCATCGCTACTTCTTCAGACTCTTCTCTTCGGCATAGTCAAACCTCATGGAAGAATCTCGGACCTGATGCCAGAATCACCCTGGCCCTGAACCCTAAACCCGAAACTCTAAACCCTACATCCCAAACCCGATTTCTGAAGCCAAAACCCTCATAAGCCGTGCAGACTATTGGGCGCGTCTACATGAAGCTCATGCGACGTCTTGTCGATTCCTCAGAGTGAACGGTGTGCACTTTAAAGGATTTGGAGCTTGGTCAACTGTGCAGCATCTACGGGGCCTATAGAGTCTGGATGTTGAGGTCTCGGGATCTTGCTGAACCCTGCCCTCAAATCATAATCTTAAAACCAGGGCTGGAAATTTGGGGAATCTTAGCAAGTAGGTCCAGTTCGGTGGTCTGAGTGCGCTGTTCTGGCTTTTGCAGCCCAAGCCTTGTTCGTATCCGTGGCATCCGTGGCTTCAGGATAACTGCTGCCTGGACCCCAAATCCCTCAAGCACAACCCCCATCCCCCCTGCAATCCATGAGACTTCCGACACTTGAACTTCAGGTTTTCGGGCCTAACTATAGGATTTCCTTGGGGTCAGACTCTCAGGGTTTGGGGTCGGGGGGCTCCAGGACTTCGTGCTCAGAGTCAGTCCTACACACTGCGCTCTACAGCCTAGACCCTAAACTCTGTAAACACTGCGCTGAAGGTGGGAGGGGACTTCACAAACCACCTGCAAGCCGGGAGCAGCGCAAGGAACTGAGAGACTTTTCAATCGAAGGCTTTGTTTAGGGGGATTCATACTGCTGATGGACAAAATCCTGCATTACCCATTATAAAGAATATACCATAATTCCCCTAGTTTAGGGTCCTTAGGGTCATGCAGGATTTTGTCCATCAACCGTATTTCGGTTTAGGCTTGAGGGTCTAGCGGCTTCTGGGTTGAATCAGTGTTTGGGACTTACAGCGAATCCCAGAAAGTTGGAACATGGGTTTAGGAGGATTCATGCTGGGATCCCTTATACTTTACCTTAAGGGCATGAGGACAATGATGTTCCAACTTTCTGGCTTCTACCATAGGGATTTAGGGTGTTTAGGACTTAGGGGTTCACGGTGCTTCGGATTCAGGAACTCAGATATGGGAGTTTCCGAAAATTGGGGGTAAATCCTATTTTGGGGTCCTTAAGGATAAGGATCCTACTATTTAGGGTACTATATTAGGGTCCCCTATTTTCGGAAACTCCCTAAACCCTAAACCCTTTATAGAACCCTTATAGACCCCTTTAAGAAACCCTTTTTTTAAAGGAACCCTAGGGTCCCCTATTTTCGGAAACTCCCATATAGTGTTTAAGGTTGTCGGGCCTAGGGTTTCAAAATTAAGGGCCTTGGATTTTGGGGTCTATTGCTCAGGCCCGTTTGAGGGATTTCGGCCTCACCAAACCCAAGGGGTGACGAGCTTCTAGCTCAGGGCTCAGGGCTGCACTCAAATCCCAGAACCAACTGGCTATTCTCAGACACTGACCCTAAACCCTAAACCCTAGGGATCAGCCCTAGACTCTCAATCTGGATGATGGGCTCTCAGACGAACCTACTTTGGACCTTAGACCAGGAGCTTTCAGAAACTGGCACTCGGGTATCCTGGAGTCGGAAATTACGGCTTGGTGTGTATGGGTTCGAGTTCAGGATTTAGAGTATCGGGCCGTTGCAACTTCTTCTCTTGACTACTTGCACGGGACAGAAGAACTCAGTTTGCATTCTTTTGGATGATATGTTGGTCGTGGCTAGCGGCATCGTGCACCACTCCTCTAGGACACACCCGGTTCAGGGTTTAGGGGTTTAGGGGTTTAGGGTTGAGGGTTTTGCTTGCTCTGAGCGGCAATCCCCTCCCAATTTCGTTTCGTCATACGGAGTCGCAGTCGCATGAATACGAATGAATGCGTGAGACAGGGATCCCATTTATTCAAAATTCACAAGCTGCTGAGACTTCTAGATCCTATCTCGAAACCGTACTCACGATGTAGCACTCACAGGCCCAAACGTTGTATTCGCAGTTGTTCCGACTTGTTCAGAACCGCCGCCTGCTGAGGGCTTGGAGGTGCCCTTAGTTGACCCGTCAATCTTTATCGAGCGCCGGGCGCTCAGCTGATTGCACACCCCAAGGGTCCAAGTAATAGTATATTATATACTTTGGGTGCCCAAATCTCAACTAAGTAGCTAACTATATTGGTACTTGGACCCTTTGGGACACCGAGTTCCACAGAGGGTCTTGGAGCGCATGCGCTTTGAGGCACCGATCAATTCCGGTAGGACTCCTCGGCTTACATACCTTAAACTACCAAACCCTACCTTCTTGTAGGTTCTTATTATACACCCTAATAGGGAATTTATAGGGACCCTACAAAAAAGTAGGTTTTGGTAGGTTAAGGTAACCAAAGCCCCAAGCCTTGAAGCACCACAACCCTAACCCAGACCCCCGGGAGGATCTAGAAAGTAGATCCCCCAATTTGGGGCCCGTATACTACTGAGGCTACTTTATAGGAACCCCCATTAAGGGATCTACTTTTTGGATCCTCCCGGGGGTCTGGGAACTTATAGAACTAAACCCTAAAGCCTTGATAAAGCTCACTTGATCCCCCTAAAACCTTAAAATATAGGACTCTTATAGATCCTTTGAAGGAGGCGTAGGAGGAATCCTCACACCAAGGTTTCGCTCGCCGCCTGGAGTTGGGCGGACAACAGCGCAAGGCAGTTGGATCTACTTTTCGGATTTTGCCAGGGATCTGGGTAAAGGATCCTTTAAGGGCTCGCTTAGGGGTCTACAAGAGAGCTCTGAGGGCACAGTTTGGGGTTTGACGGTCTTCGGGCTTCGGCGTCTAAAGTCTCAGGTGTCGGGCACAGGCTGGGCGGTACTTATATTCGCTTCAGTTGTAGATTTGAAGGGTTCGCCACCATTTAATAAGTGTCTGAGGAACCCATGAGGTAGGTCCTGGACTTTCGGGGCTTAGATATTTTGGGGTTCTAGGGTTTATCGATAGTTTCTCTCGCTGATTCCTTCAGCACAACGTTCATTACTCGGGTTTGGGATTGTGCTGTCGGGCTGGTAGTTGGATTTCAGGCCTGCTTTTTCAGTCAGAGGTACTCGATTCTGAAACTCTCCACTCCGAATCCGTGCTTGAAGAAAGCGCTATGGAAGGCAGAAAGCCCAACCCGTACCTAAATCCACAAAGCCTATTCCCCAAGCCTTGAGCCTTCGCAGCCGTAGTCCACATGCCGTTGACATTCCGAGGAGAAGAGGCGTAATAGAGTGGCAGGAGATTCAGTTTTGCGGGATTTAAGCCAGGCCGTTAGGTTTTGGTTTCACTTCTTCCCGTTGCAGGACGGCTTTGCCAAAGAAAACTTTGCTCAAATTAGTTGCATGGCCTGTGAATGCTGATGGGGCATGACATGGTAAAAGCCGCAGGCAAGCTCATAGCGGCATAGGCTTAGTTCACAGTCATCACTGCCAGAAGCCTAAGCAATGCTTACTCTTCTATACTCTTCTGATGCTGCATTCTAAAGCTTCTCGATGGCCCAAAGGTCAGCCTCATCATACTCTGGCCAATGCCAGGTGCAGAACACGGCCATGCGGCTGATCCAGTACATGCAGCTCGCCTATACAGCCCAAAAGTCCCTGTCTACTTGTTTTTGTTTGTTTCGTTCGTCTCACAGACTTATATAACAAGTAGGGGGATGATGACTTGCAAAGACGGCCGCCCAGAACCTTTATGCATAGCTCACGGAGGTAACGCGATACTAAGGTCGCCGGGGATCCAAAATTCAATACTTGCCAGCCTGTGCCGATATGAGCTCTCTGATCCTCTGCCTTTGTTGAGAAGCTTACCGCGCCTGGGGCGCTTATTTTCCCTGTCACTGTCGATGTGTGCAAAGCTTGAGCTTCGAGTCCCGGGCCTGAACCGTTACAACTTAACTCCCGATGGGTTTCAGCATGGTTTTGGGGTGTTTCCTTTATCTATGGTCTCCTTAGGAATTATTTTTTATTTTTGTGTATATAACACCCAAGAGAATATTGAAAATAATATTGTTATTATGCTTCTAAGGGGGGCAGAGTTATCATGGCGCTCTATTGCTGTAGCTACCTCCTGAAGCTACCGCATAAGGACAGCAGGTGCAGATGGCCTTCTCAGCCAAGCATCGCCTTCAGAGAGAGATGATCCGTCCCACATCCATTGCCTCTGACTCCCCATCGAGCCCTGAAGCCGAAACAAAAGTGAAGCCCACACAGCCCGTGAAGTGACAAAAATCCCCACATTAGAGAACAGACTCACAGGCACCGCGATTGGATTTGTATCGGTGCTGCCGGCATGGTGTCTAGTTTCACGCAGGGGACGGTCATTTGCTTCTTAGACGGGAAGAGAATTGAAGTTTTAAGCAGTCTTGCAAGCACCTTTAAGCGCCCTTTGAGGCAGGTCATATTGCTCAGCAATCAGCTTCGTCAGCAAAAAACCATCTTAACGCACAGGGTTTACGGGTTTCGTGCTTGGCGTGAGGCGTGAGCAGCGAGCGGGTTCAGGGTGTAGGGTCATCGATAAGCCTTCCAGGCACAACCGTTTTACACGCAAAAACTAAAACTGCGAGGCCCATGGCCCGAAAGCTTTGTAATCTCTTCTAAATCCATTCTGGGCCTCTTGGCTTAGTTTTCTGGGAGGTTGCCTGATTGCCCTTCAGAAAGATCCGAACTATTTCTCATAACAACTCGAAGCAAACCTGAAAACTTACCCCCTAAACATCCCCAAACCATACAGCCTTACACCCAACCTCGAAATCAGAAAGCGCTTAGCCCGTAAGCCCCTTCACTCTGAACCCTTAACCGCCTCAACCCCTAGACCAACCGAGCTCTCAATCCTACCTTCACCTACCAAACCCTACTTTTTTGTAGGTTCTTAGTATAAACCCTAATAGGAAATTTATAGGGACCCTACAAAAAAGTAGGTTTTGGTAGGTTAAGGGAAGTCCTACAGTCCAGACAGTGCCAGGTCGCCGGCCGAACGGCCTCGTGGGCGCGGCCCTGCTCATCGCCTCGTCTTGCGCTCGGTCGCCTTCTTTAGCGTGGAGGGGCGCCTTGAAAGGGTTTCTGGCAACGAGGGTTTAGGGTTTAGAGGGTTGGGGGTTTGTGGGGTTTCTATAAGGTGAACGATGTGAGATCTCTGGCAACGAGGGTGTTAAGGGCTTTGGGGTTTAGAGGGTTGGGGGTTTTGTGAGGGCTTGGAGTTTCTGGAGCCTAAACACTTCGAGTCTGGGGCCGGGAAATGTGGGACTACAGGTTTCACAGGTACAGGCTAGCAGGGCTTAGGGCTTGGGGCGGAGGGGTTGGGTGACGTTTCGAGGTCGAAGGAGTTTCTTTACAGCCCCTCCACCAAACCCAAAGCTTAAACTCTGAACCCGGAAGGCTCAAACACTCCGGAGTCCCAAACGCTTCACGGTCGAAACAGCGCTGATGAGGTTCTACCACGGCTTCCAGTGCTCTTCGAAGGCCTGACTGGTGGAAAGATTAGCAGCAGCCAGGGTTGGAGTTTAGGATTATGGTTTCGAGGTTTTGGGGTTTCAGGGTTGTGAGTGAGTACCATCCCTGGATGGTTAAATTGTCAGTCATGCAGGAGATCGCGGACGTGGTGCGCATGTCCGAGGAGCGGCGTTTGTGTCGGCTGCTTCCGATCTGCACGTTCTTTGTATTTTTTGTGTGCATCATTATAAATCTGTGCCGCCGCACCTTGTATCCCAAAGCCGCGAGCTCTTGTACCCTAAATAGTAGGATCCTTATTATAAGGACCCCCAAATAAGGTACCCCTAACTTGAATCCCAAAGCCACGAGCTCTTCAGCACATGCGCCCTGTTTTGAAACCTCCGTATACGAGCTCCGGGCTTCCTGCAGCCACGAGCAGGTCTCAAAGAATCAGAGGATATGGGAGTTTCCGAAAATAGGGGTACCTTATTTGGGGGTTTCTATAAAAAGGATCCTACTATTTAGGGTGCCATATTTAGGTCCCCTATTTTGGGAAACTCCAATATGGGTGTTGTTCTGAGCTTAGGTACTGGGTCTTCGGATTGGCTTCAGAGGTTCCATGCTACTTGGAGGATCAGGGGACATTGGGACTATAAACAATTATGACTATAGTTACCTTGTTTATACCCCCAGTTAATAAGTCCCAAGATCCTCCAAATATGGATCGAACATGAATGGCAACAGCTTCTGCTCAGAGTCCTTGAGCAGCTCAGCTTGATGCTGTGAAAGGGTTGTCCTGCTCGCAGCGTAGTGCAGTTTAGGAAGTCGGTTGCCTTGCCGGCGCGTCAATCTCCGACCCGGATGGAAAGTGGCAGAGCCGCAGAGCCCATGATCAGACAATGCTTTTTGCGAAACACTTCATTTACCAATGCTCGGGCTCGGGGACTTTCAGCTCAACTGTCAAACTTTTGGGGTTGGTGCTGCGATAGTTTGCGGGCGTTGCTTACTAAATCATTAAGTGCATAGTCCTCACCGCAAGCTCTGATATGCATTTGGCCTTCAGCCTAAGTCGTTCAGCTTGCTGGTACAGCCTGCATGAAATCATCCCTGGCAGATCCTGCTTCCTGGCCCTCTGCCTTTACAAGTGCCAGCCGAAAACTCGGCGTGAACCTGGCAGGACACGTTGCTTCTTCGTCTGCGCGAGATGAAGGAGACCCCGATGGCCCTCATGAGCCAGTACCTCGGGAGAGGTTTGTCTGGTTTTCGAGCTTCAGGCTTTGGGGCTTAGGGTTTAGGCTTAGAGCTAGGGTTCCCAGAGGGTCCATATACACTTCCATTATGGAATTAGGCCCTAAAAGACCATCCCCAGTATGGTTTTGGTGGCCTAATTCCATAATATTAGTGTATATGGACCCTCTGGGGTTTATAGGTTTCAGAGGGGGGTTAGGGCTTTTAGGATGTAGGGTCTGGCGTAATCAACCTGAAACCCGCCATCTGCAACACCCTGCACCCTAATTAACTTCTTCCGTTCTCGGACTCCAACTTCTCCCGAAATGCCAACCTCACAGATCGAGATGTGTTGAAGCTCTGAAACCAGAGGCGCATCGAGAATTTGCTGACTAGGTGAATGCAGGATTTGTCCATGGGTTACACAATCCTGGCAGAGATTGCATCGTCCTGCTTGCATCCCTCAAGCCAGAGTTAGTGTCAAAGGTGCTCTGGACCCCAGTCCCTAAACCCTAAGTTCCAAAGGGTCAGGTGACCCTGTACAGCCCGAACCCCAAGTCCGCGTGCAGCTGAGCTCTCGATGCAGGTAAGGAGCAGTTCGAGAAGGCATGAGCTGTTTGAGCATTCCTATGGTATGTTAAATACACTCTGTGTGTGTGTGCGTGTGTGAATTATATAGGTATATATATATACCAGTCAGCCAGCCAGACAGTCAGTCTGTCTGTCTGTCTGCCTGCATGGATGGATGGACGGATGGATTTATGGGTGTGTGTGTATATATATATATATATATATATATGTGTATATGTGTATGTGTGTGTAGGCACATATAGACGTAGCTAGGTGTACATATGTGTATATACATTTACATAAAAAACAGACGTACATATGTATATACATATGTGTAAGCATGTGTATATACATATATAGGCATAGATATACACATACATATACCTATACAAAAACCTATACATGCACGCACGTACGCATGAATGCAGGCAAGGATGTATGTATGTATGTACGTACGGACGGATGGATGTATAGCTGTGCATTTATTATGTATATGTCAAATGTACATGTGTATATATATAGATAGATAGAAAGAGATACAGAGATATTAGATATGGATATACAGAGTATTGAGTGTGTATATATATAGTTATATATATATATGTATATGTGCGCATACATACATACTTACATACATACGTACATACGTACATACTTACCCGCTTACAGACTTACATACGTACATACATACATACATACGCATTTGCACACACAAATAAATATTTTCATGTTTCACTCTAGTGTGTATGTGAAGCACATAGTAGGTTATACATATTTATGTATATATATATATATATATATATCATGACTGATGACATACATACATATATATATATATATACATTATGTTTCACATATTATCAGTACCCTGCTCAAGTTGGGCAAGTGGGGATCTTCGGTTCGGTCTCAGGATCTGTGGGGCTTTGCAGGGTTTTGGTGTTTAGGCTTTAGCGGGCTCAGTAGCTTTTCAGGGTGTTTAGGGGATGTAAGTCTACATAGGGGTCTAGGGGGTTTTGCGGGTTTACAGACATTTAGAGGCATTGCAGGATTTCGGGTTTAAGTTTAGGTCATATTTCATTTCTTTCCACTGCGATTTGGTCAGTTGTTGGCTTAGATAAGTTGCATGCTTATCGAAGCTCGTCCAAAACTACACCCGACTGCAAAGCCAAAACCCTGGACATGGTGAAGATTCCTTACATCATATTAGGGATCTTACTATACAGTAGAAGCCCAAGAGTTGGAAACCCAATAGCCTCAATCCTTAAGAGTAATGTATAAGGAATCCCAGCACTTTGACCTTTATCCGGTTTCCAACTTTATAGGGTTTCCTGTATAGAATNAGTTGGAAACCCAATAGCCTCAATCCTTAAGAGTAATGTATAAGGAATCCCAGCACTTTGACCTTTATCCGGTTTCCAACTTTATAGGGTTTCCTGTATAGAATTCTAAAGATGAACCCAACTTCAAGCTGTTACAGTACGGCTTCTCGTTATCGTTTTCAGGGCTCCGCAAGGGGGCAGTGGGTCCACGTGTTGTGACGTCGAAGTCGCAAATCAAAGTGGAAACAAGACAACCATCAAAGCTAGCACACAGTAAGTTTTGAAGGGTTCAAGAAGGGGGTACGATGCGACTCCGCTGGCTCGGAGTTTGCTTAGTGCTCGGATTTTATTTCTTACCTAAACCCATGAATAGCCTGAATCTTGCGAGTGTGGTGGCCGTGTGCGCTGTTGGAGACATAGCCCTTCCAACATATGTCACAACCTTTGACAAACCCTAAACCCTAAACTAAACCCCATAGACCCTAAACCTGATCTGAGTGTCGGGTTCAACCTTGAGGGCTGACGTGTGCTTTAGGGCCTTTCTATGTAAGCTTGACTGCGGGATCTAGATTCCATATGGCCCCAAATAATGGGTACTTAGGGTCTAATAGAGGGTAGATGGAGGGTCTAGGTCTAGATGTGTTTTAGCCGCAGGGTATGGGGAACTTCGGCTTGAATGTTTTGATTTAGCTGCTCCCGAACCTTGAGCTTTGCTTTGCAATTAGTTTTCTAGAGTTAAAGGGAGCCCAAAGCACTGTCAGAATCATCAATGGAGTGTATCGCCCGCCGGGAGGCAAACCCCGAGACCATCGAGGGGGACCGGGTGCTTTGCTGATTTCAGTTTGAGGGGCCCATGATAGCATGGCTCCTTGTATTGCACGCAAGCACTACCCTGCACCCAACATGACCTTCAGCAGCTTAGTTGCTCCGCGTTGACCTTCAGAATGGAGTCTGAAGTCTTGTAAGTGCTTTGGAGCCACAAAGTGTCCTCAATGGCCGCGAAGCCGCAGCACCAAACTTGGCCCCAAACAAACCCTGAGCTCCTAGCCTAAAGCCGCCGCCCCCCTCCGCACGAACTCCTAAGACCTGAGCATCAAACCCAACGCAGAATTCGAGACGGATATTCTCCAAGAAAGCCCATACCGCATAAAGTTCTACACAGAAGTCTACGGCACATAAAGACTTCCAGTCGGGTAGTCGATTCTCCCAGTAGACTCATCCGAAAGCCTTACAATGCTAGCCCATGTTAGCCCCAAAATCCTGCACCACTCCTTTCGTCCCAAAATCATACTGTATCACGCATGTCTCACAACCCCTCCTAAAGACCAATTACTGTAGACTCTGAACTCTTAACCTTCAAACCTCAACCCTGCAGCCTAAATCTGTTACAAACCGGAATCCCTAGACCTAAAACCCTAAGTTCTTAACCTCCCTCAAACTACCAGAACCTACCTAGCTTTGTAGGTCAAGGTGAGTCCC
This sequence comes from Symbiodinium sp. clade A Y106, assembly GCA_003297005.1. Taxonomy (NCBI): domain Eukaryota; class Dinophyceae; order Suessiales; family Symbiodiniaceae; genus Symbiodinium; species Symbiodinium sp. clade A. The sequence continues at coordinate 161,482 of BGNK01001074.1, read as the reverse complement.
TGACCCCTAAACTTCTAGCGACCCCATATCTTAAAGTCGTCTTCCAGGAGACTCGGGCCTTACCTCCGTGCTTGACCCGGCAAAGACGCAAGGCTGGGGTTCCTTGTTCGGGGTTTAGGCATGTTTAGGCTTCAGTACATAGGGTGTAAGGCTTTGGCCTCAGAACTCGAGGCGTCGGGTTTAGAATTTAGGGGATCCTGGTTAAGAATTTGGAGTTTTTCGAGTTTTGGGGCGTCGGATGTTGGGGCCCGTGGTACGGGCGAGGAGCTTAGTTCAAGATCTCGTATTCAGAAACCAGTGCTTCGCCTAGAGTTGTTCAGCCGATGACTTTCGTTTTGTCTCCTGATGTATGTCAGTCTTGGAAATGCAAACGGTTCTGGAAGCAAGCTGTCTTCAGGCATCGCTAGAGGTTGCATACTTTATTCATGCAGAGGTTAATGTGAATATGCCGTGACAATTCGCAGGCTCGGTTGAGATCTGCTGATTTGTGATCCGTGTCGCGTACAACACATGCGATGTGTCTGCCGCGCCTATCATGGACCATTGGGCGACAGACATGTCTCGGCAGCACACGCTGCTTGGCAGTGTCATCGCCTACGCGAAGCCACACGAGGCCACATCAAGTACCGACGAATGAGAGCCGCCCAGCTGCAAAATCCCGGGGCGCATTGGGTGCGGAGGTGTCTCGGTAGTTGATGTTCTGAGTTTCTTGATGCACAGTTGTTTCCCAGATTCTCAGGAAACCGAAAGCTTTTGAGACCAGCGACCACATTTCGCTCAGAGACCGGGCAGCGTGCAAGAGATGCTGGTCTACACTTCCTTTCAGCACCGACCCATGCAGAGAGCCACATCTCTCAGAGGAACCCTCAATTTGCCAAATGGCGCTATGAAGTGAAGAATGCACAGACCCCTGCGAAGTTGCTTGAAGTGCTCCAAGAGGCCGAGAGTGCCAAGCAGATAGACAGCAGTGTCGTCGGTGCGGCAGTGCAGCATTGTGGCTTCCAGAGATGGTGGTATGCTCTCTTAGACGTGCATCAGCTCCAAGAACGACAGCAGCTAGGTGGTGGCTTGGGACGACGGTTGTTGTTGAGTGCGCTTGCTCGATGTGTGAAGGATAAGACCTTAAATGCTGCAGAGCTGGAAGCACGGGGGCGGAAGGCTCTGGAGCTCGGAAAGCAAACGTGGAAATCCTTGCCAGGGCTGACATCCGAAGTTGCTTTTTGCTCTGCACTTGGAAGCGCTTGGGACTTATGTGATGCAGTGAGCTCCAAAGAATCACTGCTCTGGGCAAACGAGTTGTTGGTCCGAAATGCAAGACTTTATGGCCACGGCTCAGACTTGGACTCCGCTTCTCTTGGTCCTTGAGAAACGCACGCAGCACGATCGAGTCGACAAGCTTTTGACACAGATGTGGGCGAACAAGATGATTGATCACGTTCTTCTTAGTGGCTTGATTGACTCTGCTGGACAAGCCATGCTGTGGTCGCGGGCTGATCGGCTCTGGCACAGATTCACAAACAGGTACAGGGTTCAGCCCGACGCTATTTGCTATGCGGCCTTCGCCAAGGCACATCTACTATCAGGCAGACCCGCGGCAGCGGTTCAAATCTTGCACAACCTGGACAGCCTAAACATCGTCGGGAAAGACGAGGTCGCCGCCAATGCAGCCATTATTTGCTTGCAGGCGCTGGCGATTGTCTACCATTCTAGCACGAGCCAAAAAGCCAAAAGCGACTTGTTGCAATACCTCAACAAGAAATGCGTCGTTTCGGCCCAGTCCACGGCGGAGATGAAGAATCAGTGGAGCCAGTTGTATTGCACCAGCAAAAGACTCGTGTCCATTCCTCGGTCAGTCTTGTTCCACGACTTGCTCCACTACGACAACGGCCAAGAGACGAAGCAAGATGATGCATTGGGAGAACTTCACGGCTTGGAGCCAGTACTTGCAGTTCATTTCGGAGATGGAAGGAAAGGCGCTATAACTCTGACCTTCCATTTTTGCAGTCATGTCCTCCTTTCACAGTCGTCGTGCCAGTTTCGACGACAGCAGCATGAGTGTAGAAACGACAGTCTCCGACAGACCCATCACGCTGTCTTTCTTGCGCCATGCGTGTTCCATGGGGGTGAGCTACGGGAAAGCTGTCTCTAGTGCACACTCCGACCGGGTACTGCGAAGCGAGCTATCTTAAGTAGACACCATGCAGTACCTCAGTACCCTAAACCGTAAACTGCCTAAACTCTAAACCCAAGCACACGACACCTTCCTTATCAACCTCAGGGACAAGCTCTCCAGCACCCACTGACCCGAATGTGCGGCAACCGCTCGCAAAGCTAGAAGTTCACCCACACCCCAACCACAATCCACAGCCCCATACATATCGATCGAGAGCGGAAGTAGCACCCAGCAGACTTAGTACTTGCGATCGTTCGATATCGACCCTCATATCCCTAAACCCTCAACCCTACGAATTGCAACTTCCTTCCAATCTGCAGGATGCGGCCCCTGCTCTTCCTGCTGACTCTCGCCAGGTGTCCCTCTAACCGTTGCCGCAGGGCTGAAATGGCTGCCGAGCAGAAGATTTAAAATTAGAGGTCTCGGGTTCAGGATCAGCCTTAGGGTTTGGAGCGATCCTCCATCCCACCTCACCACAAATACATATATATATATATATATATATATATGTATATGTATTTGTAAATATATATATATACATACATACATACATATATATATATATATAATTATATGCATATATAGTGATCACGTTCTGCCCGAAAAAGGGCCGAAAGGCCCAGCTTTTGCCTGGGAATTGCAGGCTAGAGCTTCGGGGTTTGCGCGTGGGGGGCCTTGGAGTTCTGCGTTCGGGGAAGGAGACCTCAGTTTGTGGCAGATGTCAGGGTATGGTTTAGGGTTTAGGGTTTAGGGTTTAGGTTTTAGGGTCTAGGGTTTAGGGTTTAGGTTTTAGGGTTTAGGTTTTAGGGTCTAGGGTTTAGGGTTTAGGTTTTAGGGTTTAGGTTTTAGGGTTTAATGAAGTTAATGAAGTTGAGCTTGGAGAGCTTGGCAGCCGGGGCTTCAGAGTCGTGATCCTCGATGCTTAGTTTAGGGATTAGTAATTAATAGTATTTCCTTATAGTCCTTCTATGTTACCTCTATACTTGCACCGTCATCATACCTCCAAACTTTATTCCAACGGTTGAGGCCCCTACATTAGAGTGAGTGTCCGAGGGCCAGAGGTTCGGCGGAAAGGCTTGCAGGGGTTTAGGGTTTAGGGTCTTTCGGTGTGGTGCTTCCTGTGGTTCAGAACGTACAAGCATGCAGTTGTTCAGGTTTGAAAGGGGTTGGTTCCCTTGTTTACTTTGGGCGTCCTTTGAAGGCCTTTTGATCATATAGAAAGCTTTCGGGATTGGTTCTGTGCTTTGGTTGTGTATAGGAATTTGGGCTGCAGTGTCTCTGTATGTTTGGTACTTGGGTCCAGGCTTGGGCATGTGAGCTCTGAGCCGCCTTGGAATGAAGGGTTTTCGGCGCATCTGGATTGCTAGGCCGGTGTTTCGTCTGTTTGCCGTGAAGATATTTTCGGGTAGATGATATTTGCATTGGGTCTTTGGTTCTTGTGCTGGCTGTAAGCAAAACTTGGGTTTTCAAGATTTTGAGCCCTATTTGCGGTAAGTCACGGGTTTAGGGTTTAGATTTTGTAGGGTTTACCTTGCGATATACCACTGTAGCAGCGAGTCCTACAATCCTTTTGCCACGGCCCCATGCTTAAACCCATGCGCTCCAAACGAATCCAACACCGAGATTCGAATCCCCTAAACCCCTAAACCACCTAAACCCCAAACCTCTAAACCCCTAAACCTTAAACCCCAAACCCCTAAACCCTAAACCCCTAAACCGTAAACCCCTCAACCCTAAACCTCTCAACCCTAAACCCCTAAACCCCCAAACCCTAAACCCCAAACCCCTAAACCTAAACCCCTAAACCCTGAACCCCTATAAACCCTAAAGGTTTCAATACGGGTCCCAGACCCCCAGAGGAGCCTTTGGAAGATGGATCGGCGGCCAAAGCGATCGAGGCCGATGGGATGAGGGCGTACTGTAGGGGCCTTAATAATTAGAATAGGGTTTTGGGGGTTCCTTATTGTAATTAGAATATAATAGACCCCCAAACCCTATTCTAATTATTAAGGCCACTGCATCAGGGATGATCTCATGATTTGGAGGACTTTGAGCTTGGTGCAGAGGGTTGAGTGGAATTCGTGTGGAATATGAATTCTAGGGCGTACGGTGTGGTTTTCAAGAGAAGTGATGATTGAGGTTTGTGGTGTAGTGTTTTTCAGATCGAGGTCTTTGGCAGGCTTTCAGGGATTCAGCGGGAGTTTGAGCGCGGCATGCTTTCAAGATTTCGGCGTTAGGTTTAGGGTTCATAGAAGTTTTCAGGATTTGGAGTCCGGGTTAAAGGTTCGCGAGAGCGAGAGGCTTCATGCAGGGTTGAGTACGCTACAGTGTACTCAGATTTTGAATCTGCAACATTTTGGTTTGTGGTCTATTACTTGGAGGATCATGGGACTTAGTAATACAGGTTGTAAGTACCTATATTGGGGGTATAGGTAAGTAATTATGACTGCAGTTACCTTGTTCACAACCCTCGTTACTAAGTCCCATGATCCTCCAGGTAGGGTTTAGGCTAGGGTTTCGGTTCAGTCAAGCGTTGATTGTGACCTTCACTCACTCAAAATCCTTCACTTCACGACCTACGGCAGAACCCAAAGCGGGAAGCCTTCACTGAAGCCCCAATTGCGCCTCAAGAGAATGCCACCTTGCCATCGTTGAGCAGAAGGAGCAAGGCTGCCTCAACTGAAACTTAAGATGGCCAACGATAAGCTGAAGAAGCCCTAAACCCTTGACCCAAACCCTCAACCCCAAAGCCTAGTCCAAAGCCAGTAGATCTGATCCTCGCTGTTGGAAGGACACTGCCATGCCGCCTCCGCCGGTTCCCTCAAAGAAGAGGCCGGACTCTTTGGGGTCCAATGGGCCCTTACAGTCCCGAATATAAAGTATACTACAATATGCCCAAAAAATTCCATAAGTATACTATAATATGCCCGAAAATCCTATTCTTACTATAGGAAGGCACCTACATTATAGCTCACGCCTTCCTGTAGGCCCTACACTGTAGGCCTGAGAATCCTGCAAGCTGACAGAGTTGGGCCATGCTGTTCTTAAGCCTGACCTTAACCTAACCTACCTTTTTAGGGCTCCTTATTATGATTTCCTTATATAAGTCCTTAAAACGGTAGGTTATTCCGAGTTAAGGGAAAGCTTTTCGAGCATCTTTTTGGGTTTAGGGTTTAGGGAGCTGACGCGCGCTGAATCGGTCCATGCGCCCAAACAGTATATACTTTGGGCCCAGTGTACCTATATAGGGAGTACTTCAAGGCCAAAAGTATATACAATTTGGGTACATGAACCCTTATACCCTGAACCTTAAAGGAATCCTGAAAGGAACCCTATTTGGGTACAAGGACCCTTAGGGAATATGTGGCAGCACGGTGGATTCGTGTTGGAGACCTTTACGAGCACTACTATCGGGGCCTAAATAATTAGAATAGGGTTCCTTTAAAGGGGTCTATAAGGGTCACCATAAGGGAGCTATACGGGTAATCTAATATGGGGGCCTAAATCATTACCTACTATTTTGGTGGGTTCCTTATTGTAAGTATAGTACAACGGTCCCCAAAACCCTAGTCTAATTATTGAGGTCCCTATACTACGTAGCTGGATTATGATCGTGCAGAGTTTTCCTTTGCAGCAGCTGGAATCAAATGACCAACTGGGCTTCTTGGCAGAAAAGCATTGTTCAATCATTGACCAGTTTGGTCCCCTGCACTCCCCGAAAACCTCAACGCGGAACCCTTCCGAACTATAAACCCTGAACCCTTACCTTTGGTTAGTAGGGAATGGAAGAATGGTAGTAATAGTAGTTATAATTGTACATTCAGTCATTCCCTACTACCCAAAGGTAAGAAACCCCATGATGAAAACCTTGGCCCAACACTGAGATAGGGAGCCGGTCATCGACAGCGCGTGATTGAGCCGGAAACGAGACCCAGGTCCCCCCAGTTGTACCCTTTGACCCTGTTTGATTTTGGGTCTGCGAGCCAGGATGCGCAAATGGAAGAACATGGATGGATCATCTTGCTTACACAAGCCTAGCCTACGCCCGGAATAGACTGTGTGTTCCTTTGGAAACATGTTGGATTTGTGCTCGGATAGAAACCCAACGTGTGACTTGTATCAAACATTTTCATTTTGGGTAGAAGGAGCTTCAAACTGTTTCCATTCAACATGTTTAAGCTGGCCTGGGGCAGATCCTTGGAGATGCGATGTCCCATAGTATTCTACAGTGTATCTCTCGTCTACACTGTACTGCACATGATGCGTGTGTGTATACAGTATACAGTAAATACAGTGTATATGTATACACATACTTAGTTAGGTATATTACATGTGGTATGTGTGTATAAATATAAGTATGCACGCCTATGTAATTATACATCTGCACAGAGAGAGAGAGTGGAATATAATGCAGAGCCTTTCTATGTGATCTATTACACATTCCGGCCCCACGGTAAACCTTGCTGCCTGCGTACCGCCGAAGGAAAGCCACTGAGTCTTCACCAGCCGAGGCCCTTTCGCTGGCCTTGGTTTTAGGGTTTTAGGGCTTGAAACCCAAGCACAGTGCAATACCTGCACTTCGGTGGGTTTAGGGAGGGTGACATCAAGAGAAGCCCGAGGAACCAATGGCCTGAGACTTAACTGCGGTCAGGCTGCATACCGCCTTCCCTCAAACTACACAAGGAACTCCCTCATCAAGTCTCCGAGATGTCATGTCCATTCTCGCAGCTACACACGAAATGGGCGGACCCCGATGGTTTCGAGGTCAGGGTTTTGCAGCTTTGGGCTCGACAAGGCTTTATAGATTTCTCGGAGCCTTCAGGCCCTTGGCAGAGAAGCAGAGCTACAGCACCGGAAGATAGGTACGGACAGAGGCAGGAGAATCTGGCCCAACCAGGAAGATGTTCAGAGAGGGTGAAGTCTGTTGCACTGCCGATTCTTTGTTTTGGTGAGAGCCCGTAGTATTGAGAAATGACAGTAGAGTCCAAACGGCCCTAGTAATCACCATGCGCGGGCTGCTCGTGCCGCCAAATCCGACATCCACAAAGCGCAGCAGTGTGGTCCTATCCATGTTTGCAGTCGCGGCAGTGTGCCTTGGAGTACAGGGATGTGGTGGTGGCAAGATCTACAACAGCCTCGAAGAAGCACAGAACGAGACATGCGTGGACCTGGCAGACCCAGGCCAAGCGTGCCTCGACTACTGTTTGGAGTGTATTGCCGGCTACTATCATTCCCATGAGTATTTCAACAAAGACTTCAACGAAGAGCTGGTTCAAGGCTGCGGTAGTTCCAAGATCTGTCCTCCAGCTGGGTACCGGCCTTGAGAAAGAGTGTGATTCCGGAACAAGATTCAGGGACCGCCTTGTTTCACTTTGCAGGAGCAAGCCACGGAGTGGAAACACATCGCTTGATTGAGTGCCGCAAGCCTTGGTTCGCAAAGTCCGTCTAAACCCCAAACGCTAAGCCCTACATGTTGATGTTGTATGTCAAAGTAAGTGGGCACTCTCCTCGGTGGGCATGTTGGACTGCGCCAGTGCAATCGTGCTTCAGTGCAAAAGCTGTTGTGGAGTGTTATTGAATTCAAAAAACCCAGCAATGTACACAAGCGCGCAAACTCCAACTGAGGCCATGTGGCTGCGGTAGAGGGTTCAGCGGCTGCCCTGGGTATTTTGCGATTCACGTCGCAAGGTATGGCAGCAATATTGAGGTCGGGAATTGAAGGAATCAAGCGTTGGCAGTTGATGGCCTAAAACAAACCACATGCCCTAAGAACCCTCTTCTACGAGGAACGATGTCCTGCAATCCTGGTAAACAGCCATGCCCTCGATCCGACCACGGAAAGACTAGCTGGCGCACAAAGTTCTCGGGTTTAGGCTCTGCGGGTACCCAGAATGCTGCATGCTTGGTCCCCGTGGGGAGAAGAGCTAGCACTCGTCAGCTCGAGGAAGCCAAGGGCATTGAAGAACTAATATGGGGGCCTAAATAATTACCAATACTATTTTGGGGGGTTCCTTATTATAATTATAGTATATTGGGCCCCAAAACCCTATTCTAATCATTAAGGAAGGCCCCTATATTATCTGGAGGAGAGGCAGTGTTCCCGCAGATATCTTGGTTGAGGGCAGGCTTTTGGCTGATAGCACCGAGCTGGATGAGCCCATGGAAGCTGGTGCTCCAAACGATCTCCACCTCACGGTCGCGAGACAAAGCTGCAGTGGATCTTACAGATGCTGCCAGACAGAATCAGGTTGGAGCTGGTGCCAACAGAGAACATCAGGTCTACGAGGGCATGACACCGCTGATGCTCGCATCCAGGCACGGTCATGCGGAGGTCGCCCGGTTGCTGCTGGAAGCTGGTGCAGACAAAGATGGTATAACCGTGCACAGAAGGACCTCCCTCATGTTCGCATCTCCGAGTGGTCATGTGGAGATTGCACGCTCACTGCTGCAAGCTGGTGCAAACAAAGACCAGCAGAACAGCGACGGCATGGCAGCCCCTATGCTTGCAGCTCAGAATGACCATGTGGAGATCGTGCGCTTGCTGCTGCAAGCTGGTGCGCGTGCTGACTTTCACGGCGTGACAGCCCTAATACTCGCAGCAAAGCTCGGTAACTTGGAGATTGCACCGTTGCTTCTGGAAGCTCGTGCCAACAAAGACCATCGGCAAAGAGATTGTATGACACCCCTTATGTTTGCAATCAGAAAGGCGATGTGGAGGTTACGCGCTTGCTTGTGGAAGCCGATCCCGATAAGGACCATCGAAGCGGTAACGGCATGACACCCCTTATGTTGGCCATACAGAATGGCCGCACAGAGATTGCGCAGCTGCTGCTGGAAGCCAGCGGAGATAAAGATCGTCATGGTCGGAACGACATGACGCCCTTAATGCTCGCGGCTATGCTCGGTCACACAAAGATTGCACGTTTTCTTCTGATAGAAGCTGGTGCCGGCAAAGGCCACCAAAACAGCGACGGCATGATGCCCCTCATGCTTGCGTCTCAGAGCGGGCTTTTGGAGATTGTGCGATTGCTGGAAGCTAGGGCCGACAAAGATTGTGTGAGACGGATTAACAGCATGACATGCCCGATGGTCGCCTCTGAGCTTGGTCATATGGCTGATGGACAAAATCCTGCATGACCCTAAGGACCCTAAACTAGGGGAATTATGGTATATTCCTTATAATGGGTAATGCAGGATTTTGTCCATCAACAGTATGGAGATCGCACGTTTGCTTCAGGAAGCTGGTTCCGACAAAACCCCTCCAGAAGCTTGAAGCTTGAAAGCATGACGCCTTTAAGTTCCAAGTGTTGCCATCTCAGAACTGCTATTTGGAGAGCCTGCGAGAGTTTCTGGTATAGAAGCTGATGATGCCGAAAACAATAAAAAAAATAGTAGTAAAAGCAATAATAATGATGATGTTGCAGTAAGCTGAAGGATTGAGTCTCGGACCCTGATGGAAACCAACATGGAACCTTGACAAACTAGTGCCGAATCCCAAAAAGCAGGCCAGTAAACGTTTCATGTTAATTATTTCAGCAGATGAATCCGGCTGTAAAACCCTTGAAACTCCAAATGCTGATCTTCGAACCCCCTAAACTCTAAACCCTAAACCCCAAACCGACTCTACGAGCTAACTCCCGAGCACCTCGCCTTGCATGTGTAAGGCATTGGGGCAGCTGGCTGCAGGAATTCTAGGCTTAGGGGCATGTATCGGGGGGTTCATGGGGTAAACCCGCGCACTTAGACGCAGAGGCAAGAGGGTCCATAAAATACTACTACTATGACCCAGTTCCATAGTCGTAGTATATATGCACCCTCTGGGGAGGCTTCCTCATCCTCTGCTGCAGCCACAGACGGTAAACAGCCGGAAGATCCGCAGAGGGCCAGCAGGCGGAATCTGAATTTAAGGTTGGGGTTGTCGGTTGTTAAGGTAGTGTTCAGGGCTTGGTTGTATTCCCGAAACCCTAGGCCTGAATAGGGTTTACAGGGCTTAAGATTTCAGGGTCTCGGCTTGTTGAGGTTGGAGTTCAGGGTTTGGTGTGGTCGGCTCGAGGGTTTTGCAGGATATGGGGATATCGTTGTGGTGTTGCTTGACGACAAGCTGGGCATCGTGCTCTTCAGCTGCGAAACTACGAGTTTCTTGTTATTTGTGCTGCTGCGCAAAATGTGAACAGCTTGTAGTGCGGTCAGACTTAACACAGTGCTAGGGCTTTGAACCAGAAGTCGGATGATGGGATCCCGTGGGACACCTCAGGGTTGATTTCTCAGGACAGACAGAGCACGTGGTCCTCTGGCGGCCATAATGCATCTAGAGCTTGTAAGAAAAGGTTAGGACAAAAGAGCAGAAGGTTTAGGGTCCGTGAACAGGGGTTTCGGTCCGGGTACTAGATGGTGTTCAGTTGTTTAATGAACCCTGAATCCTGACTGCATGCAGATGTCTTTCAGCATCAATTCCGCATGTCACGGGAGGGCCCAAAGACGGTCCCAGCTGGAAACAGCGATTACTCCTGCCCGCTGCTAGCTGCCGGATGGTTCGATTGCACCCAAATTTATTAAACACCTCCCTAATAATGACAACACTTTGGGACCAATCCTCCCGAAATCATCCCTGCCCTGTAAACCAAACTCTAATTTGCACTAGGTGGGTTCCGGTGCAAGAGCAGGAGGAGGAGGAGGAGGAGGAGGAGCAAATTAAGAGAAGCAGTAAGCAGGAGCAGGAGCAAGAGCAGGAGTCAGAGCAAGAGCAAACGCAAGAGCAAAGGCACGATCAGGAGCAAGAGCACAAGCAAGGGCAAGATGAATAGGAAAATGGATGAGGAAGAGCAAGAGCAAAAGCAGGCTTTCCGAGTTTTTAATTGGTGGAGGGCCGTTGTCATCGTCGCTAGGTACACGAAGCGGAATCCTACCCAAGTCGACGTCGAGGAGATCGCCAAAGAGATTGCGCAGCGGGCTCGGGCAGCGGAACCAAACATACTGTCAATGCGGAATGATGGTCAAAACCGTCATAGAAACGCTATTCTGGGGCTTACCTCCATAGTGGTAACATAGGTGTGGGCCCTCTGCTTGGTAACTATAGTTATAATTGCTTATGACCCCAACTAGGGAACTTGTAACCTTACTTACTAAGTCCTCTGATCCTCCAAGTAGGTTGGGCCATCGAGGCTTCGGATCTCTGGGCTTTAGTATGAGGGTTCCTTTGAGCCTCCGTTCCTGGTGCCAAAGTTTAAAATCCTGAGCCAGAAGAGCTTTCGATGAACCCAGCCATATGGGAGTTTCCGAAAATTGGGGACCCTAATATGGTACCCTAAATAGTAGGATCCTCATTGTAAGGACCCCAAAATAAGGTACTCCTCATTTTCGGAAACTCCCATATAGGTCTTAAACTCTTGGACCTAGGCCCACGTCCCAAACAAAGGCGTTGGGCTTGCCCAGAGCTTAAGGTAAGGTCGTGTTCTGGGCAGACCCCGGCCACCCCAGTGATCCGATATGGTGGAACTCAAACAGGGTTCCTTTAAGGGTTCCCTTAAAAGGGGGTATAAGGATGAGGATTACTATAAGGGGTATTATGGGAGCTAGGTATAGGGACTGAATAATTACATATACTATTTTTTTGGGGGGGGGTTCCTTACTATGATTATAGTATAATATACCCCAAAACCCCATTCGAGTTATTAAGGCCCGTTTTACTAAACCAAGCCCTTCGAACTGTAGTCCCGGAGCCCAGAAGCGCCAAGCTGCCGACATGGAAAATAGCCGCCTAAAGTTGGAACCTGGATACTTGAACTGGGGGTTGGGTGTAGGAACACAATGCACTTTACATGTACCTGTACATGAATGCTAGGGTAGATCTCTGTAGCAAAAGTATCCGGATCTTAAAGAAAGTCCTGACTCAGAAAGAGAGGTTCCAGCCAATCTACCCTGGTTGACCAAGAATCCTAAACCCCCAAACCCGCGCCCCAACCCCAAATCCCGAAAATCCTCATAGAGCCCTGTTTCGAACCCTCAAAGCCTTACAGGTACCGTAGTCCTGAACCCTAAACCCCTTTTGAAAAACCCTTCAAGGTAACCCTGAAGCAGCAACCCAGGTCACACCACGACATCGAGCCTATCCTCGACGGCCGCCGCGACCCTGCAGTGGAGGAAAAGCCGGGGCACTCGGAAATATAGGGGCTTGAAAACTTTGCATAGGGTTTAGGGGTATATTATATAATAGGGTTTAGGGGCATGTTATTTAGGGGCATATTATATAAAAGGGTTTAGGGGTATATTGTATGCAGTATAACTCAGTACAGCGAAGCAAGGGCTATCAAGTGGGCAGTGACAGCTTTAACTATCCACTCGCGTACATTAGTTTGCTGGCTTGCGTTTCAGACCTTTGAACCCTGTCTTTGGGGTTTATGGGGTGAGAAGGGGTTTTCAGCATTTGGCGTACCTTCTTGGGTGTCGTGGCCTGCTATTTGGGGTTTATATTCGGATCCTCCACGTCTGAAACGCCTATACATGGAGCAGAATCAGGGCTGCAGTGTTCACAGAGGATTGTAGCATCGGAGTCTTCTTGCTCGGAGAGTAGCCTAGAGCCTGTACCCATTTTTCTGTTCCCACATGTACGCTTTTGCCTCGTAACCTACTATAGGGGCTTTTAAGGCGGGCATGTCAGGCATGGTTTTAGATTCAGCGTAAAGCTTCCTTCATGAAGCTTGAGCCATCAGACTTGCTGCAGAGTGCAGGGGCGTGAGGATTTCGGAAGCACGGCGTCGCGTCAGTGTCGTCGTCCTGTCTGCCTTGCTCCCAATGTCAGGGTCGGGACCCAGACACGGGAAGCCTACCACCGTTCCTGGCGCTGGGGATATAGAATTTGGTTTTTTTGGTGTTGACATATATCTTATAGTGGGAAGCTAGACAAAGCCTTAAACATGTCCCAATCGGCAAGATCAGACCCCATGTTGGAAACCTAGACACCAGACCGGCAAAGCCCTTGAAACATCAGATCCTGAAGCCTAAACCCTAAACCCTAAACCCCTAAGCTCCTATGCCGATACCCCGCTTCCTGAGCCTGTACAAGACACCCCAGGCCGTTGCCCTCCTGTTGTCAATTCGATGATTTCAGCGATAGTATAATATTATAACGGTATACGATTATATATAGTATAGTATTGTATATGTATATAGTATAATATTATATATAGTATATAGTATAATATTATATATAGTATACTATATTCTCGTAATCATTACCATAGCCAGTGCAAGTGCCTTGTTAACAGTAGCAGCTGAAGAGCGGCGCCGACAGGGATCGGCCATTCCGTGTCGTGCTCGGGTTATTTCGGCCCGAGGGCTATCGCTTTGCTTGAGCAGCACAGTATGCCCATGACCCCTCCCAGATACTGCTGGATATATTCAACCCAACCGCCGCAAACCCTAAGCTTTTTTCAACTTGTATACCCGGATCCTCGGAGACCCAAACCTAAACCCGCCATTTTGTTGTTCCGAGTAGCTCACACCAAGGGTTGAGAAGCTTATCGCTGGCCGCCCAAACTTTGCGCCGCCAACGGAAGCAGAGAAGAAGGACCATGGTGAATTGCAACCAGGGTTAGGGTTTAGAGTTTAGGGTTTAGTAGGGTTCATGGTTTGAGGATATTTGAGGTATAGGGTGGAAGGCTTGGTTGCAGCATGTAAGGATCAGGGTTGACGTAAACATCCTATAAGTAGACAAACAAATGCCCCGAGTGGGTTTACCCAAAGTATAACCCTGTCCGCAATATCCTTGTAAGGCAAAAGTATAGGCTTTGGTGTTGAACGTCAGATTTTGAGAATTTGGATCAGAGTTTAGGTTGACTTGTCATCCTGGCTGGGGCCCGTCGAGATGTTTAGCAATCGGATTTAAGCGGACGGGATGGGTCCATGACTGAGTTTTGTCAAGAGTTGCAATCAAGGCAAAACAGTGGAGCTTTCAAGTCGACACAGCCGTTTTTTCCCTCTCCTCTCAACGTTACCTCGTTGAACCCTAGCCTTAAGCCTGGACACCAACCCAGAACCTTGACCCCAAAGCCCTACGACCCGCAATGCTGCGGCCTAAACCAGGAGCATCTTGCATTGCAATCAGCCCATGCGCTGTAGTCCTGAGCCTGAATCCCTGCCGTTTCTCAGTTATATGAGTCTTAAGCCTTTAAGCGTTTCTCAACAGATTAGTGAATACAAGGGTACAAATTTGCAGGTTGCCAGTTTAAATCCCGGCTCTGCGCGACTCAGGACGGCGAGGGTCCGCCCGGCACGTCCTCCGAAGGCAGGGGCGGGAAACCTGCTGGGGTTTTGGCACTACGCTAGTCGGGTTTATGATGTGCATTAGGATGAACTTTGCGAGGATGCATGTCGGAAGATTTAGACTTGTAGTGGAGCAGCCTTACCCCATCTTCGTTATGTTATGTGGCAGATGCCTGACGCTAGGGGTCCTTGTACCTGCATAGTCATATCGAATATAGGAACCCCCTTTTGTGCAGATGTACCTGGGCTCTTGGGGATTTGAGTTCTGATCTAGTTTCCGGACATCTTGGTGGCCCTGAGACGATGCTCTCTTATCCTGGCGGCTTTGTAGTACATTGAGAGTCACGTTTCATAATTCGGGCTTCGGGCTTTAGGCTTTTGGATTTAGGGCTCAGGGCCTGGATTTAGGGCTTTATGGCAACGTAGTGTTGCGATCTGAGCTTTCGTTGACAAGGTGTCCGCGGGCAATCAGTTGGCACGGTGTCAGTGCATATGCACGCTGTACAGGCGGGCTCCATGGAAGGCAGGCAGACAGATCGAACAAAAGCTCCCTGCAGAAGGTGTACGTGTGTATATAGCCTGCTTAGTAAGTAGCTTGGCAAGAGGAGAAGCCCGGATACAATAAGCCAATTCTTCGAAACTGACTGGCTTACTCAGGCTTCTGATCCTTGAGGTGCCAGGGCGATATTCACCGGGTCCTACAAGGCTTACCATATAAGGTTCAGGGTTCCAGAAGGGTTCACTTCCGTTCAAGGGCTCTACAACCCTTCAACCCTAAGCCTGAGCCCCTGAACCTGAAGGCCTGTTGCTGCTTTCAATTCTAGCCCCTAAATGCCTAAACCCCAATCCCTAAACTCGAAGTAAGCCCTAAACCCCAAACGGCCCTGAACCCTAAGCCGGTCTCAGACAACGTGGAGTCGTTGAGCGATGTGGACGACGAAGAGCTGGAATCCTACCTCTTGGATGCCGAGGAAAAAGGGGAAGGGCTACAGGGTTTAGGATTTACACATAGGCTCCATTGCAGTTCCTTTTTGTGGTTCATGTTTAGAATCCTATAAGGTAATCCCAAACAGGAACTACTATGGAGCCTGTGGCTAGAGTGTGGGGTCTAGAGCTTTCGGCTGTAATCGGGCTTAAAGGGTTTCAGAGCTCAGGACAGAATTGGGGTCTATGTCAAGTTTAGGACTCGGCGGCCTTTAGGTTAGTGTTTGGCTTTGTAGGGTTTGGGGTTAGTCCTTGGGCTGGTTGAAGGTGGTCCTTTGTGTGGTGAAAGTTAGTCCCTGGGGTGGATAAAGGGTCTAGGGAAGGGCTTCGAAGGTTCGGGGTGGTACGGATTCGGGTGTGGAGTATTAGGGCTTAGGGTTATGACGACTCAATGTGTAGAGCTTGAACAAGGTTGCAGGGCTCAAGATTGAGGCCCATGAACTGTGATCCCAACCGACTTCCTAAGAGCCCAGAAGGCCCGAAGCCCCCAAAAGCCCGCAGGAGCCCGAGGATCTAAAGCCCATGCAAGGCCGAGAACTGAAAGCCCGAATCCTTCATCACCGGCACTCTAAGCATCATAGAGTTATGCGAGGGGACTTAGGGATTTTGAACTCTTGACATCCGGCATCTCCACATCTGACGGAGCCTGCATAGACAGAGTCCGAAGATTTGGAGCCCGAAACCCTCGCAGGAGAGGCAGCACAAGTCAGACATTTGGCACGAGGTGGGCGGTTTGTGGTAGTCAAGGGTTTAGGGCTTTGTGTTTGGCGTGCCCTCGAATGTCGTTTTGTATAGATTTTATGGTTTGGGTTCATGTTCAGATTGGCTGGACGTTGTGTGGTCGCGCCATACAGCGGTGCTGGGGCTGTGCCTGTGCTTCGGAGAGACATGGCGAGCGGTGGACGCAAGGTAAGACATGGGCAAGCTACACCTCATACGAGCCGGTCAAATCCCGAAAATCAATCTCCCAGCCGACAGAGACCCTAAGACGCGTCAAACTTGGCATCCCGAAATGCGGGAACCTACGCCAACTCAAAAGCAGCACACGTACCTCCGCCAGCCCAGTGCCCTAAGATCCTAGTTCCCAAGCTTTCAGGTCAACAAAGACTACCTTGAGGCCGCTTCGGCTGCACAGCCCCACCGGTGAATCCAAGGAGGCATGTTGTTCAGGGTGCAGGGTTCAAAGGGCATCGCTGCAGAACCCTGCGCTTTGGTTTCAACCTTTCAGGGCGGTGCGTCTAAGGCACACGTCCGGCGAACAGCAACGGTGAGAGACGGCCAAACCCTGAAGGTCACTAGAGTCATTATTCTCAAGCCCATTGACCGAATGGCTTGCGCAGCACTTTGGCACCAGAGCCAACCTTTGAACCCTCTGCCCCGAATCCTGCATCGGATCTGTTGTTGCTTCCCTAAACAGGTGTGTAGATATGTACATCTAGCAGCATATATCTTAGAATTACAATGAATCAGGCATAAGCACGGAACAAGTAAACAACCAGTTTTAATTGAGCAGATATACAAATACACGTAATACATGTCATGTACATGTATATACATATATATATATATATATATATTATGTATTTACATGTTCGTTCTTTATATCTTTGATTGTTCGCTTATAACCACCTAACCCCAAGAATTTAGAGCCATGCTCTAAGAGCTGTTTAATCAGAGCTCCCATCCTGCGCACTCAGGAGTGGCATGTGCGCAGCCTCGAGGTGTGGTGAAGTGCTGGGGGGCGGCTGATCCGAACTCAGGGCATCTAGGGTTCCGTGGAGGACGTAGTTAGAGCTTTTCCGGGTGCAGGTGCAGAGTCCTAAAACCCATCTAAACCCTGGGCCATATAAGCCTTAGTACCGGAGAGGCGCTTAAAAACTAAACCCTAAACTCCTAAACCCTAAACTCTAAGCCTTAATTTCTGCGGGTTGCAGCATTCGGCACGGCTCGGGATTGTCGATTTAGGGACTCTGGTGTTGGCCAGGAGTCGAATTTGGCAGCGTAGCAAACATTATATATATATAATAAACTATGAAATTAAGTTGTTTTAGACAAGAGGTAAATAAATTAATAGATGAAGACATAGGACAAAACATGTTTTCTCATTTTTGTATAATATTAGGTCATAATATCTTGTATTGTTCAGTTATATCTACAAATGTTCTATAGTCAGCATTGCGCAGGCTTGGGCTCTAAGGATGCTACGCAAGAACTCCTTGTTCCTGTAGCGGCAGGTTCCTAACACATCGTACTGTAATCACATACTGTCGCGAATACCCACCTGCAGAACTACTATCATACACTCAAGTACCTAATGATCAGGTCCTTTAGAACCTTGGCACTAGGGGTACATCCTGAACCCCTGAGTCTCTCTGGATATCTGGAGGTTTTGGAGTGCATGACCTGCAACCTTCACTTCACAATGACAACTCTCGTCTTCGGGATTGAGAAAGTTCAGGGCTCAATACAGAGATCTGAAAAACTAGCAAGAACATCCCGGAGGCCCCGTAAGTTTCTATAGTATGCCCATAGCCCGAAACACTAAACCCTCCACCCTGACCGACACCGAAACCAACCTCGCTCCGCAGATCAAGCGGCGGAAGATGCGTGACCACGCCACATCCGGCTTGTTTGTTTGTAAGGCTTATAAGGCTTATAGGGTTTGAGGGTTTATAGGGTTCAGTGTAGAAAATTAAAAACCCTGCAGGTTTGGGAGGGCTCCGAAGTCATGCTGCTGATACGTCAGTAGTGACAAGGTCTCAAGAGGGGTCCAGACCATTGCTGCTGGATTGTCCAATTTAATAAAGACAATCCAGCAGCAATGCTCTAAGCTGCTGGGAAGCCCACGAGCATACACCAAAGCATCTGGAAGAATCAGAGATTCGAAAAGCTCGAACCTTGGAGCCTTCATCACATCAAGTACCCCTCCGTTCCCAGGCTTCCCAGATCCCGGAGCACGAACTCCTAAGTTAAGCCTGGCTAAACCATACCTGCATGAGGATACCGAAGGACAGAAAAATCCAGCCGCTTCAAGAAGACCGAAAAACAGCCTAGCAACGAAAGTGTAGACGCTCGGATGGGCATTTCCTCCGGACAAGCAAAACAAGTTGCTGCGTTTCGCCTGCTTTCATTTCTTCGGATCAAACTAAATTATGGCTGTTTGCTGGAAAATTTGACATATGTCGTCATTTCTCGGGTTCCATACGGTTTGCGTTTCTTTCAAGCTCCATGAACGAGACCGCGAATAGTGGCAGCTGGTATGCCCAGGTACGCGTTATATTAAGCCCTACTAAACCTCAAGCCGTTCACCCTGACGATGGCAGGTCAACAGCGAAAGAAAGGCCGGAAAGCAGGCCGAGAGGAAACACTTGGAGCAGCGTTAAGGGCCCAAAGATTCAATTGGGGTTTAGGGCTTGGCATTTAGCCCCCAAAGATTGGGGTTTCCTGCAAGGGTATTCCGTGGCGCACCGAGTTTATCATATAGTTTTTGTTTAGTGCCATTAATATGCCTCAGCACGTGCTATGTAGCTGCTGGGATCCTGGCATAAACACGAAGCTTCGGAACCGGGCGGCATGGAATCCTGAAGGCCTTCGTGCGTGGATTTCCACGCCGCGCAGATGCAGGAAAACGTGCTGTGTGGGCGGGCATACTTCATGTCGTTCTGCACACGTGGCCTGGGTTGCCACGCCGAAAACTTGCACCGAGCTTAGATTTTTTTTCATCTGCACCGAACACCGAACACCTGCGCACCCCGTTCGAGCTTGTAGAATGGCCTCGTGGGCTTCCAAAGTTCCGCAGCGGGACAACAATGCAAGAAACCACACTGGTGGACTGGGCCAAACTTGCCGGGACCCGGATCCAGCGTTCCTGCCCAATGCTTGACTGCTTTGAAGAACGGTTTCAGCGAACAGTGGTGGCCGAATTGCCCAGGGTCCCGAGAGCTGAGCCCCAAAACGACATAATTACACGAATCATAGTCTGTCATAGCCCTAATAACGCAAAAGCCGTATTTTGGTTTGGCTTGGTCCTGTAACTTAGCATGAGTTCCCTAACCAGATCCCTACAAGACCCTCGTAAAGCCTTGTAGAACCCGTTGCTGTTACCACCGGGAAATCTATCAAGTCCGTAACAAGCTTAGAAAAGATACCTTCGACCCTGACAAACTCTGGCCCCAACACAAACATCAAACCCTAAACCCCAAAACGAACCTTCAACTACAAACCCTAACCTCAAAATAAACCCTAGGCTCTAACCTTTAAGCCTCACATCAAATCTTAAACCCTAAACCCCAAGCCCCTTAAACAACAAAAGAAAGATAAGGCTCAAACCCCTGAACCTCACAACCACCTTAAAGCCTTAAACACAACTTAAACCCTGTAAACCCAAACCTCTTATATAAGAAAGAAAGGACGACGTCAACCCTGAGCCCTAAACCCCTCAAACAAACAAAACCTAAACCCTAAACCCCAGACCCCTTAAACAGAAAAAGAGAACAGACGACTAAACCCTAAACCCTTTAAACCCCTAAACCCTAAACCCCTAAACCCCCTAAACCCTTAAGCCCCTTCTTTTTTTGGAGGCGGCGAGCGCCTCGGAGGGCCACGCTGACTCCGCCAGCGAGACCAATGGCAGCTCTTTGAGGTCGCATGGTTGTTTTTGGCTTAGGGTTTTGAGGGGTTTAGGGGTTTAGAGGTTTTGGGGTTTAGGGGTTTAGGATTTTTCAGGGGTTTTAGGGATTTAGAGGTTTAGGGGTTTAGGGTTTAGGGTTTTGAGGGGTTTAGGGGTTTAGAGGTTTAGGGGTTTAGGGTTTTCGTGGTTCAGGGATTTAGAGGTTTAGGGGTTTAGGTTTTAGGGT
Organism: Symbiodinium sp. clade A Y106; assembly: GCA_003297005.1. NCBI lineage: Eukaryota > Dinophyceae > Suessiales > Symbiodiniaceae > Symbiodinium > Symbiodinium sp. clade A. Next base: position 141,208 of record BGNK01001074.1, on the reverse strand, counting down.
TTTGAGGGGCTTTAGGGGTTTAGAGGTTTAGGGGTTTAGGGTTTTGAGGGGTTTAGGGGTTTAGAGGTTTAGGGGTTTAGGGTTTTGAGGGGTTTAGGGATTTAGAGGTTTAGGGTTTAGCTTCTTCTTCTCCTTCTCGTACCCTTAAAGGGCCCCTTACAGTACCCTTACAGGGATGCTTGTGGTACCCTTAATGGGACCCATACAGTACCCTTAAGAGGGCCGGGATTTCGGGAATTCACGGCTTTAGGGTTTTGGGCGTTTTAGGGCTTCAGGATCTAGAGGCTGCGGCGGGTGTTAAACAATGATGGTTTTTATTCGGGTTAGGCTGAGGGTTTTAAGATTTCAGGTTTAAAACATGGGGGTGGTTCTTAGGGTTAGGTTGAGGTTTCAAAGATTTCGGGCTTTACAGTTGTAGTGTCTTAGGGTGTGGGGTTTTAAAAGGTTTTGGTGCTTTAGAGTTTAGCTTTTAGAGTTTCTGGGTGTTGGGGCTTTCGAGTTTTAGTGCCGGGTTTTAGGGTGTGGGGTCTCTTTTGGGAGAATATTTGGTTGTTTTTTTGCGGGAGCGTGTGGGCCGGGGACGGGGGAGTTCCCGCATCAGTTCTGCACATGAGAGGTTTCCACAACCGGATCTATCAGGGTGTTATGAGGGTTCAACAGATAAAGGTTTTAGTGATGGCATTCTACGAGGGCATTCTTCGAGAGTTCTGTCGGGTTCTATCGTGATTCAGAAGTTGCGCTGTAAGGTGTAGTGTTTGGGATTAGGGTTTGGTTCTGGCTTAAGGCTTATAGTTCAGGGTTCGTGGGCTAGGTCTAGATACTCCCAATGGGCGAACAGAGCCATATGTCATGGGCCCGGAGCCCTTCGCTTCTGTAAAAGCTTTAACCTTTGGCCTTACTCTCAAAAGCCTTCGACCGTGAACCCTAAACACTTTCAACAGACTTCGACCGTGAACCCTAAACAGCATGTAAGAATCTATACCATCAAACACTACACAAGACAAGCTTCGAGACAGAGACTGGGTTCCTGGAAACACTGGGGTGCGCAAACCGAGCCAGGATGTTGGCACTTGGAGTTTCGAGCCTAGGAGGTGTCGGCAGCTAGGTAGTTGCAACGATGGGACTGGGGCCATCGTTCTGACTGCTTTTATGGTCCTTACCACGTTCGCTTCAGTCTGCAATTCCCACCAAACCTATCGGCTCAGGGAATGTTGAAGGTCGGATATAGTCAAGTAGAACTGTAGAGTAGAATCATGTGCATACGAAGTGATTTCATCAAACTTATAATATAAAGTCCCTTGCTACTTCATCTACCTCACCGCGTCTCAGGAAGGCGCCGCAAGGTGGCACGCGCCGCACGTCGGTGTCCAGCTGCACACAGCCGGACTCCCGGTTCGGAGATTTTCAGTCAGAGTTTCCCAAAGGGTCCAAGTAGTAGTATGGTATATATTTTTAGATACTATAGGTACTTGGACCCTTTGGGTTCTGAGATTTCGGTTATGGGGAGCTCAGGGTCGATTTAGGATTTCGGGCAGAGGGTTTAGCACGTAAAATGCTTCTTGTTTCGGAGTCCACGGATTCACCGTTATGGAGCGAGTTACCAAAAGGGCATCCCCTTTCCGGCTTTGAGGGCCTGAACCCATGCTGGTAGCGTATCATGCTCTGGGAGGAGGAGCTGGAGACAGGTTACAGCAAAACTTCTACTAATCCTGCAAGGAACCCTCGTAATACTCCTGAGAGTAAGCTATAACGTAATCCTTATGAGTATCTCTTATACTAACCCTGGAGAGAAGGGATCTTCTGTCAAGCGGTTTCCACAGGACTCTGGAACTTTCTGACCTTGGGCTCGGAATCCTAAAGAGTTCAAGCGTTCGTTTCTGGGTTCCTTGAAGGGCTATTCAAGGCTCCGTTTTATGGGGTAAGGGTATTTTCACAAGCTCCAAGGCTTCTAGGTTTAGGGCTTTCTCGCGCGCGGGTGCCAGATGGACCATGGAGTCTTCAGCATGCCCATCATGCTAAACCTCTTAAGGTTCCTGGTCTTTTACCATGGAAATTTTACCGTGTACCCAGAAACCGAACCCCGGATCCTCACTCTAAGGCAAGTTTTACCGGTTTTACCGCACGAAGTGTCACTGTTGAGGTCCGCCCTCGTCGGTCTCGCAAAGAAAGCTAAGGCGCTCTTCAGTAGTGAGAAGGTTCAGATTTCAGGCGGTGGGTTCATGACAAGGGTTTAGGGTCGGGTACCAAGTCTTGCGATTGAGTTTCCACGCCAGGTCGTGAAGGTTGCAGTAGGTCAGTACAGTAGCTCATGCCACTAATTAGCCTGATTTCAACAACACTAGCAAGTGATTTGCTGTCCTTCGTCCTCCGTAGTGATGTGATTGACCAGTGCAGGAGAGTGCAACTACGCGATGGCTTGTGAAGTAGGCACGGGATGAGATATTCGCAAACTTGTGGCGTAGTGTATTTTTTCATGCAACCGGTCAAGGTTTCCGGATCCGCAAGTCTAACCCAGGCCCTCAGTGATTCAGACCGAACATCGCTCGTATGACACATCATCGAACATGTCTGCAACTGTTTTTGGGCATTGCCGCTCTAGTGTTGTGCTACCACGACTGCTACATCGACGCCTACAACTCGTAACTAGAACAGACTAGCGCCACCCGCACCACCATACCTACTCTTTGCTGCTGCTGATGATGATGACGATGATGGTGGCGGTGGTGGTGATGGTGATGAGGATGTGTTGGTGATGGTGACGGCGACGGTGATGGTGGTGTTGCTGGTGCAAATATCACCGTCATCGCCTTGTTTTTAACGTCTAGTGGACTAAGCCATGAACACTGCTTTCCGACTTTCCGATTCGCAGGTCAAGGCCAACCGAATCAACTTGGAAGCCTTGGAAAGCCTCTTTTCCTGAGGCGTTTTGCCATTTTGTGCCTCGGGTTCCCTCAGGGCGTTGGTAGGTCTTCGGGAAGGGAAAGGGTCGTCAGGATGCCTAAACCCCTAAACCATGCTAAAACCGCCAGACCCTCAGACCCAAACGCCATAAACACCCTACACAACGTAAACCCCTAAACTCTGCAAGCCTTAAAAGGTCTTCGGAGAGGTCGTGGTTTGCCTTTTCGTCAAGGTCTCGGTGCTTCAACTACAGTAAGTGCTTAGAGAGCTCTTCATAGATGGCTGCAGGTAGTTGGTTTGAAGGTCTGGCGCCAATACTGAGACCGTCCAAATTGAAAGAGTGCTTTGGGGTGTATGCTTAGTCCTAGCGTAGGTAGTAAGAAGTAAAGCAAATAAAGACTACCAGGGGGATGCTATTACTGCTTATTCAGACCGGTAGGTTGCAGAGACCTCGCAACTACCGACCCAGACACCTGCACTGCAAGTGCCTTGCGAGATCTGCTGCGCGTCGTAGTGTTCAGACCTAGCTCCGGGGTTTAGGGTTTAGGCTTTTGAAGTGGAGGTTGAGGATTGAGGAGTTTTGGGGTTTAGGCTTTGGGACTTTGAGCGAGCATAGAGTTTAAGCGGTTTAGGAGTTTTGGGGTGTAGGGTTTAGGAATTTTGGGGGTTTACGATTCATGAGTGTTGGAGTCTAGGGTTTAGGATTTGGGGTTTTAGGGTTCAGAAGCTTTGGAGGAGTTTGTGGATTTATAGGGCTTCGAATGTCTTGAACAGCGACTCGGATGCGCTCCTCCAGTACCCTGGTTTGCATGTCAACTACTACCACGACTAGGGCTCCTACTGCTGCAATCATTCCTCCTGCCAATCCAATCTGACTACTACTTCTACGATTGCGGCCAGTACCAGTGACCAGCACCGATCGTTTCAGGCTTCTTTTACCCCACACTCTCAGAACCCCAAGCCAAAAACCTTGAAGCCTCGCAAACCCCAACTCCTCTGTCTGTGAGCTGTGAAACGCAGGGCTCCGCGAAGCGCTGAGCCGAAGAATGTACAGTATTCCGCGCCTGAAATAGAGCTTTGGACTTCTTGGAACGAGACCAGGACCCCCCAATGGCCCTTTAATGGAGCCCTTATGGCCCTTAATAGTGGGTATTTAGGGTATATTAGAGGGTAGTTGGGGGGCCTAGTCCTGCTAGCAGAAATGGGACCAGGAGTCTTTATGACGGAGCTTTAATTTATTCTGCAATATCTAAGTCGGGGGCAAGGCTCTGAAAAGGCTCGACAATTCCTCTAAGACCGGGATCGCACAGACTCCAATATCTCGCAATTTAGGGCCCCTTATGCAGGCTCCCTGCCATAGTTCGGGAGCATTCCCGAATTCGGAGGAATTCCTCCATTGCGGGATTAAAGGATCCATTGCGTAGGATGCCGGCTATAGTTCGGTGCTGTCCTTTAGCCAGTCCCCAAATCCCTAAAACCCTTCAGTCCCCTAATCCCTAAAACCCTTCATTGCGGGATGTTGGAGTCTCTGAGAAGTAGCCCATCGTTGGCTTGGCAGTCTGTACAGGTGCTTGGGAGTTGTCGAACGAGGCTTCTTCGGATGCCGTGAGGGCCACGAAGGAATAGTAATAGCATACCCTATAGCCCCTATGCATAGCTGCCTATGCATACCTGCATGCCTGCATGCATGCGTACATACACATAGTAGGTCATAGTCTAACATACCCCGAACCTTAGTCTGATTCTGTACGATGTGACTCTAGGGGGGTTTGGTTTTGAGGCTCAGAGCTTCTGGTGTTCGGGCTTCAAGGGCCTGAGTAGTTTGCAATTTTTGTCTGTTTACCCCTACACCCGTTTCATTTAGGCGGCAGGGGGGTGTCCTTGTTACAACAACAGGGTAGTCTTCTTATCAACCCGATCTCGGCTCCCCCGGCCCCGAACTCTTAACCCTCAGCCCGTAGTAAGCCTACAAGCCCCAAATCCCTAAACCCTCAGCCTCAAGCCCTAAAAACCCAAACCTTAAACCCGAAAGTCGAAACCCTAAGCCGAAGCCTTAAAAGCCCAAACCCTAAGGCCGAAAAGACCAAACCCTAAGCCCTTAAAAGCCTTAGACCATGTCAAAGTGTGAGCTTGGCCCGGCAGCTTCACTTGAGCTCCCAGGTCTCAGGGCTTCAGCTGGGAACGGACGCAAACTGGCCCAGTGGAGCTGTAACCGAAGTCCGGGTGTAGGGTTTGGGCTTTAGGGTATAGGGTTTAGGCTTTAGGGGGGTTTTCAGCTTTAGGGTGCTGGGGTAAACGACACTCTACTTGATCCTATCGCGGGATTCTGAAAGGAAAATTACCATCCAAATCCTGAAAGAGCATCTTGCCTAAATGTGCCCTAAACCTGCAAACTTAAAGCAACTGAACCTGGGCCAACCCAGAAGCCGCAAATAGATCTAAACTCACATTCCCAGCGTTTCGTACTGGCTTTTGGTTTAGCACATCATAGGGTTTGTTCTATTATAACAAACTAAGGACTATAGAGAGGGTAACATTTACGTAGTTTTTCGATGCTATAAGGCTATGACCCCTACATCATTCCCAAAGGTTCACGGTGCAGCTTTGCTCCCGTAGAGAACTGCCCAAAGGGCCCTAGGTACTGTTTTGGTTATGGGGAATACTTCCCCAAATCATACTAGTAATTCCTAATATAGGAACCCTACATTCTCGGTTTAGGGTTTAGGGGTTTAGAGTTTAGGGTGGTACTTTGGACCCTTTGGGCTGAACAAACAAATGAGCAAACAAGAATCCTGGGTTCGGCCAGCAGCCTTTTCCGGCCCTCCTCTCGCGGGGGATGCGCTGAGCAGCGGAGTGGAGCCAAAGTGGGAGAAAAGTGCGCTCTGTTTAGGGCTTAAAGCGTTTAGGGTTTAAGGTTTCATTGATTTTGTTTAGGGTTGGAAGGTTTGGGTTTCAGGATGTGGACTTGGGGAGTTTGAGACTACGGGGCCCTCAGTCGAGATCGCAGACTCAGACTGGTGGATGATGATGGCGATGACGATGCTGGCGATGTTGCATGACTGGTACTTCGGTTCTGAAGGCTGGCAGCCAGGGGGTGTGTAGGGGCTTAGGGCTTAACTCAAACGTTCAGGGTTTTAATTAATGATCTTCCTAGAGACGACTGGTGACTCGAGCATGATGGCAGGTCGTGTTTCCTTTGCTGCCTAAGACCATAAACCTGAAACCCCGTAGCGCAACCGAAGGCTAGATATTATAAGGTCATGTAACAAAAAAACGCGCCGATTTGTTTTGTGCCAGCTAGCGCTCCCTTACAGTCCTCATACAAGTTTAGCACAACATACTTCAATATACCCCAAAGCCCTCTTCTACTTCCTCGGGTCCTGATATCATAGAACCCTTGCAGTAAATTTCAAACAGGAGCCATTAACCTGAACCTGTTCTAACAACTACCAAAGTCCCTTTGGCATGGCATCCCTGGAGTTATGCGCTCTTTGGCCAGTCTCAGCCTTGGTGGAGATAGGGCTGGGGTCTGGTAGTCTAGGGTGCCATAGTCTCTTCGAAGCACATGATACAACATCCCCGGGCATATGTCAAGAGAGTTGTCTTTGCCTACCGCCATCTCCAGTAATGCCTGTAGGACCTTAAATCCAACACCCTTGGGTAGTTCGCCATTCTTTTAGGGTTTAGGGTTTTAGAGTCCTCCCCGATCGATCATGGCGGAGATCTTCCTGGAGGCATCTGACCTTGGAGTGGCACCCGTCGCGACCTGAGCTTGCGAACTGATCCGAGAAACCCCGGATTCATAGTGGGGCCATAGAACAATCCAGAATAAGCAAGACCACCCCTTAACCCTAAACGCGCCTTAACCCTAAGCCCGCCTGAACCCTACCGTACCAGACCTCCGGAGAGCCACAGCCCTAGTGAACCCAGAAACCGAAACTCCATCAATGCTTAGAGGAGCCTGGGACTTAGTAGCTCGGGATACAAATACGGAACCTTTAGCTATACTTAGGCTTTGCCTGGACACCAAAAACACGAATTGGCTCTATATTATTTTGGTATCCTTCTAACGTATACGGGTACTTCTGAAGCTACAGGCTTTACCTCAAGGGTCATAAAGGTCATGCCCTGCACCTCCTTTTAGAGCTAGTTATATAGAAGAAAAGTAGGTACCCTAGAGAAGGGCTGGGGTATGACCCTACAGGTAGCGTTTGAGGTATACAGGTTAGTTACTCTATCTTATGGAAAAAGCTTCGTAGGCTCAACACGAGTGCTTGAAGGATCACGGGAATTAATAAGGGGCCGCAATAACTACCAATACGATTCTGTTATAACTATAGTATAATGGGCCCCAAAACCCTATTCTAATTATTAAGGGCCCTATATTATAGAATCCTACCATAGATCCCTTGTAGACCCCCTTTAAAAGGAACCCCCCTTAAAGGAACCCAATTCCTATATTAATGTTCTACAGTTGGGGTCTCCAACCCCTTAGTGGAACTGATCTGTTTGTGACCCTGAGGGCAGCCAGGTTGCGAACTCCCCCGATCCTTGAAGTACTCTAACGGCCTGAACAATTAGGGGTCCCTTTTAAAGGGATCCTTAAAAGGGGTCGAAAAGGGATCTATAATAGGGTTCTATGTTAGGGGCTTAAATAATTACCAATTTTGTTTTAGGGGTTCCTTATTATAGTCATGGTATAATGGGCCCCAATACCCTGTTCAAATTATCCAAGCCCCTACAGTAGGCCGGTGCAATTATTATTCATGTTGGCTTCAGGAAGTCGTGGGTCACCACTTCTCTTCCTTTGCCATTGTTGATTGTTGCATCTAAATCCAGCACTACCGCCATGTCTCTTTGCATTACTGTGACTGTCATGAGCGGGAAATCGGTGCAAATTACCAGCAGCTCTGACTGCACCACCGATGAGCTCAGACTCCAGGCAGAGAGTGCGTTGCAATGCGGACGTGGCAGGCTCGTTGATGCTTCTGGGCAGGCGCTTCCTGGTGGGGCCTCACTTTACCAATGCGGTGTCAAGACTGGGGACATCTTGATGTTGCACATTCGGCAGGTGTCCCTGGCTGCGAAAAACACTAGTGTCGCCGCAGTCCTCGGCGATGGATCTGTCGTTACTTGGGGCGAAGCCGGTAGTGGAGGTGACAGCAGCTGCGTGAAGGAGCAGCTGAAGGATGTGCAGCAGATCCAGTCTACAGGAAAAGCATTCGCCGCAATCCTCGGCGATGGATCTGTCGTGTCTTGGGGTGCGGTGGCGTATGGAGGCAACTGCATCTTGGTAAAGGAGCAGCTGCAGGACGTGCAACAGATACAAGCCACAGGGAGGGCTTTTGCGGCCATCCTTCTTGACGGATCCGTGGTGACGTGGGGCTTTCCTTCATGCGGTGGCGACAGCAGTTCGGTCAGAGAGCAGCTGCAGAGAGTGCGAGAGATCCAAGCCACGAGGCGTGCGTTTGCTGCTATCCTCAATGATGGAGCCGTCGTAACATGGGGGATGGCCTCTTCCGGTGGCAACTGTGGCTCGATCCGGGAGCACCTGAAGGACGTACTGCACATCCAAGCCACGAGACGGGCGTTTGCTGCTGTGCTGCGTGATGGATCTGTCGTGACCTGGGGAGATGCTGTTTGCGGGGGCGACTGCACGTCTGTCAGGGAGAAGCTGAAGGAAGTACAGCATATACAAGCCACATCGTTTGCATTTGCAGCCATCCTAGGTGATGGGTCTGTTGTGACTTGGGGCGATGCTGTTGCTGGTGGTGACAGCAGCTCTAGTCAGGATCTGTTGAAAAGCGTGCAGACAATCCAGGCTACAGCAGGGGCTTTTGCTGCGATCCTCAGCGATGGATCAGTCGTATCTTGGGGCCCTGCTGCATATGGAGGCGACTGCAGCGTTGTCAAGGACCAGTTGAAGCAGGTGCAACAGATCCAGGCCACACAGAAGTCCTTTGCTGCAATTCTCCTTGACGGATCTGTCGTGACTTGGGGCTCTGATTCCTCCGGTGGTGATAGCAGTGCAGTCAAAGACCAGCTGAAAGACGTACGGCAGATCCAAGCTACAGCACATGCATTTGCTGCTATCCTCGGCGATGGATCTGTCGTGACATGGGGCCATGCTTCATCCGGCGGCGACAGCAGCTCGGTCAAGGAGCAGCTCCTGGATGTGAAGCATGTGCAGGCCACATCGTTTGCATTTTCCGCAGTCCTCCGTGATGGGTCTATTGTGAGTTGGGGCCATGCGGATTTCGGTGGCGAAGGCAACTGTGCAACAGCAAGGGGAGATGAACACAGAGGCTTCATTGCGTTTCCTTTGTTCCTTTTTATAGTTATATTATAGTATATAGTATCATATACCCCAAAACCCTATTCTAATTATTAAGGAATTAAGGCCCCTAAGCCTACACCTCATGCTTCAGTTCTTCTCCCACTTCAACACTCAAGCCCTCGAAGCCTTAAAGCCGTAAAGTCTTACAGCTTTCCGCAGTTGTGGAGTTGCTTAACCTGAGCTCTGGACCCTTAACCCTAACTTGGCCTGTCAATCTGTTTATATCCGAGGAGCTGGACACTCCGTCCTACCGATGCCAAAGGCCTAGGCCCAAACCCGGCAAACCCTAAGCCGACAAAAATCTCTGAATCCACAACTACAGCAAGCCTTCAATCCAGCACGGCTAGAGCCCGATATCTCCCTAAAAGCTCAAAACCCGAACCCTTGCAAACCCCAAGGTCTGAACCCCGGACCCGTGCAAACCCTGAACCTCACACAAGCCTCTACGAACCCGAAACACTTAAACCCGAAACCATCCTGAACCCATCCAAAGATGTTTGATATCTCAAGATCTCGTGCCGAGGATGCAGAAGGCTATCAGGAACTCATTGAGGCCTCCCGGGGAAGAGGAGTTTGACTGCTTAGGGTTTTGGGTGTGTGTGGGTTGGGTTCAGGGATTTAGGAGGTTTAGGATGGTTTTGGGATTTAGGGTCTAGAGGTCTAGGGGTTTGGAGGTTCGGAGTTTGGGGTGTAGGACTTCGAGTGTAGAGTTTGGGCCACAGGAGCTTGGAGTGTTTAAGGTGGAGAGATTGAGGTCGGCTCGGGGTTGTGCGCTTTGGCGACATGTGTCATAGGGACTTGCATGATGTTGCATGTATATCGCTCACGACTAGTCGACTTCGAGCACCCAACTCATGTCAAGCTAAGGGCATTGTGCTGCTCTAGGGCATAAGATTTGGGATATGTCGGATAGAGATGTACATGGCTCAGGTTGAGGTGTCGAATGGTCAGCTGTTTTTTCCGAGACAGGATGCTAACACTTTGGGTCTCTTAGTTAAGGGATGTTGTTTTGGGCGCGGGGCATCCTCGGTAGGAGCGCGCGATACATTGCGGAGTCAGTTCGCATTCTTTCCTTACTCCCGCACTGGCAGAGACACACACATGCAACTCTTCGTGACATCCAGTATTTTTTGCAAATTCGACTTTCGACCTTGATGAATTGCTCTTCCACCACACTGCCGCATGTTTGGGCGGAAGTTGTGCTCTCGGCAGATGAGTCCCGTACTCATGCTGGTCTTCAAAACCCTCTAAGTCCGTAGAGTCTTAGCAGGGCCATACCATCTGGTACTGTCCTCTTCGGGGTCCCGAAAAAACCATGACCTGAAACAATGCCAAAAACATATGTAGAAGAAACATGAACGTGGACAAAACCTCAAGCAGTGCCTTTTTGGGGGCTTCGATAAGCCGCTGGTTGCCAGGATGTTGGAAGCAGTCCTCCTTGGAGCTTGGCGACTCTGCAGGCGTCTAGCTTAGGGTTTAGGATTTATCGGGTCTAGTTTAGGGTTTAGGGTTACCAGGGTGCTTGGGATTTAGGGTTTGGGCTTAGAGTTTAGTTTGGATGAAACTACGGCTTGATCTAAAAGGTTAGGCCTTCACATGTTAAGGCTGTTAAGGGGTCCTACGACCCCTTTGCTGCTGGCAGCCAGTGCTGATGTAGATTGTTGGGATGATAGTGACATGACAGCCCCAATGCATGCATCTCTTTCTGGTCATTTGAAGGTTGCACAACTGCTGCTGGAAGGCGGTGCTAACACAGGTTGTTGGGATCAAGGCGGCATGATGGCTCTCATGCTTGCATCTCACAGTGGTCACTGGCAAGTCGCACGGTTGCTGCTGAAAGCCAGTGTGTGACAGCGCTGATGCTCGCATGTTCACTGCGCAGTAGCACGCTTGCTGTTTGCAGTCTGTCTGGAGACAGACTGTTGGAATGATGGTCGCGTGACTGCTCTGATGCACGTGCTCTTTCTGGTCACGCGCAGGTTGCACAACTGATGCTACAAGGCAGTGCTAATGCTGGTTGTTGCGATCAAGACAGCATGACTGCTCTCATGCTCGCATCTGGCAGTGGACACTGGCAAGTCGCACGGTTGCTGCTCAAAGCCAGTGCCGACACAAACTGCGGGACGAAGGACAGTATGGCAGTGCCCTGCTCGCATGCTGCAGTGGTCACGTGACGTGTGCGCTGCTTGCAGCCAGTCCTGATGCAGATTGTTGGAATGATACTGACATGGCAGCCCCGATGCATGCAGCTCCTTTGCAGGTTGTACAACTGCTGCTAGAAGGTGGTGCTATCACAGGTTGTTGGGGCCAAGACGGCATGACTGCTCTCACGCTCGCATCTCGCAGTGGTCACTGGCAAGTCGCACCGTTGCTGCTGAAAGCCAGTGCTGCCACAAATACACAAACTGCACGGCCAATGACGGCATGACAGCGCTACTGCTCGCACGTCGCAGGGCTGTTGCAGACTGCCGCTACAAGCTCGTCCTCATCCAGATAGCTGGGATGACCAGAGCATGACAACACTTATGCTTTGATCTCGCAGTGGTCACATGGCGATCCTATGTATTTTCCTTCAAGCTAGTGCCGGTACAGATTGTTGGGAAATTCACGGCTTGACGGCTCTAATGCATGCATCTCGCAGTGGTCGTTTGGAGGTTGCATGCTGGAGGTCGGTGCTGAGAGAGGCTGTCGGGACAAGGACGGTACAGCCTTGATGCTCGCTTGCTGCAGAGGTGACCTGGCGCTTGCACGTTTAACTGCAGCAAGCTACCGAGCTTCCCCGGTTTAGGGTTTAAGTTCTACGGTTTCGGTACGACGGTACGAAAGAGTGGGTCAATGCATACACACTAGTAAGTACATGCCCGCCAAGGTCATCGAGCCGGATCCCTGCACCCCAGTGTCTGCAAGCCTAGCTGACTCGAAGGGAGAGTCCCAAACCCCAAACCCTGAGCCTTGAAAGCCATATAAGCTTCAAATACCCCAAAACGCAAAAAAGCCCTGAAGCCTTACTCCCTAAACCTTAAATTTTCAACATTGGTACTCGCTCTTGGTTTGTTTACCTGGCACGCCAATTGAAGACTTCAGACCCGACGTAGGTAGTATTCGTATACCACTGGAGTCTTAGCGATGGGGTCTGGATAATCAGTAACAGAACTCCGACTTTATATGTCGCAAACCCCTAAACATCCCTAAACCCTTCTAGAAACCCCTGTAGGGCACTTTAGGCAGCCCTCCAAAGAAACCTTTTCAGGAACCCTGTAAGGAAACCTGATTAAGGCCCCTACTATAGGGGCCTTAATAATTAGAATAGGTTTTTGGGGTATATTATACTATACTTATGATAAGGAACCCCCAAAATAGTAGATTATTAAGGCCCCTACATTGCTTGGAGTTGTTGACTTCTGCCGTCGAGCGACAGGCCTACTTTGACCGGCGCTACCCAGGCAGATGGCTTGGTTTGTAGAAGGGTTTTGGAGGTTTTAAGGTGTTTGGGTGTCTCGTGGTTTTGGGTGTTTAGGAGTTTGTTGGTTTTTAGTAGCGTTTCATAGGGTTTTGTGTTTTAGGGTGTTGGGTTTTTGGAGCTTTGGGGCTTAGAGGTTCGAGGGTTTTAGAGATTTGGGGTAGTTAATTTAGGGCTCTTAACAATTGCCTATACCATTTTGGGGGCTCCTTATCATAATCATAGTATAATATACCCCCAAACCCTATTAAGATTATCAAGGCCCCTATATTAGGTTTTTGGGTTTGTTTGGGTTGGGGAGCTTTGGCTCCTGAACCTTGGAAGCGACGAAAGTAGATGTGGGAGTGTCCGAAAATCAGGGGTACCTTATTCTGGAGTCCTTATATTAAGGATCCTATCACTTAGGGTACTATATTAGGGCCCCCTATTTTCGGAAACTCCCATGGCAGTGCCCGTGATTGACTCATGTTCTTGCCATGCTGCGGCACTGCAGGGAGGCCAGTCTGATCGAGAAGTGCCGTGCCAGCATCTCGAGCAGCTCCCGCATGAAACGTCCAACACTCAACTAAACCCTATGCAAAAATGTCAAACGAAAACGAAGCCTTCAAATCTTAAGCCTTTTAAACCCTGAGCCCTAAAACCTCACGTTGTTCACTGCTGGGCGAGGCTGGGACGATCCCCCCAAGCTGGGCCTCTCCTCGCCGGTTCACCGTCTGAAGTACTTGGACCAGGCGGACCCTAAACCCTAAACAAACGCTAAACCCTAAACTCTTAAACTTAATTAAACCTTATAAACCCTAAACCCCGCATTTTTTCAAACCCTAAAAACCCTAAACCCTAAACTTGTTTAAACCTTATAAGCCGTAAACCCTGCACTTTATCAAACCTTATAAACCCTAAACCCTAAACTTATATAAACATTATAAGCCCGAAACCCTGCCCTTTATCAAACCTTAAAAACCCTAAACCCTAAACTTAATTAAACCTTAAAAGCCCGAAACCCTTTAGGGCCCCATCTTAAGGGTTTGGGTACACCCTAAACCGGGACCAGGCGATGCCTTGCGGAGCTTGAGATTAAGGTTGATTCGTTGAAGCTTGGGGTTTAGGGTTTAGAGTTTAAAGCCTTGGACGTTTAGAGTTGATCGGGGTTTATAGGCACTGAGGGTTTAGAGGGGCTTCAGGAGTCAGCAGCAAAGCAGACAGACAAGTAAACTTTCTTAAACAATGGAAGGATGGGCAAAACCTTATAACCGGCTTTTACTACCAGATACTGAGTTAAAACCCCTTATAAACTCCTCATCAAACCCCATGAATCCCTCGTAAATCCCTCATGAAGCCCCACATAAAGCCCACATGAGCCCCACTCTTGTTTTCAGGCCCTGCGCTCGAGTGATGAGCCAGGCATCGACGAGTCGCTGAAGGAGCTGGATGAGGAGGCTCGGATTCCGGGAAGGCCTTGAGATGCCTTGAGCCTGGGCCTTGGGTTGAGAGTGGGTTTAGGAGTTTCAGATTTTAGGGCAAAGGGTCTGGGGTTGCGGTGTCGTGCCAGTGTGGGGGGGGCCTTTAGGGTTTATGGCTTTTTGTTTAATTAATGTGATTTCTAGTCCATTCAAGCTAGTGTATTTTCTTCTACATATGTCATGACATATGTATTAATTCATGCATGATTTGTTAATTTAGTTCGTTTCGGTTTTATATACTGCTTTATGAAATTCAGCGCTGCCATTGTTTGCGTGTACGCTTTAGAGATCGCGCGTGGTGCTGCGCACGATTTGAATGTTGGTTTTTGTTGCGGGTGCTAAGCCTTCAACCCAAATCCCAAAGCCCGAAACCCCTGTTTCTCACGCTAGCGTTGGGCTTCATGGCTCCGGTTCGAGATTCATGTGGGTAAAGCTTCGGACGTTTACAGGCTGTGGGTTGAAGGTTTCTCAGGTTTTCGGCTGCATATAGTAGAAGCCAGAAACTTGGAACATAACTATCCTCATGCCTTTAAGGTACAGTATAAGGGATCCTAGCACTAATCCTCCTAAAGCCATGTTCCAACTTTCTGGCTTCTACTATATTGTTTTTTGAAGCTTGACAGGATGCAATCACAAGCACAAAGCAAACGTCCTACGGGTTCTGTAAAGAAGCTTGTCTGGTTCTGGACACTCTGCTGTGGCCTTTGTTGGGATCTTGCAGGACGTGCAGTTTTAGGGTGCTCTCCCTAACAACCGAGGAAGAGTTGTGGCATTGTAGTAGCAGCACTAGCAGCGACAGTAGCAGTAGCAGTTGCAGCAGCAACAGCAGCAGCAGCTTTAGTAGTATAAGTAGTCGTCAGCCTTTATGTGACTGATGTGGCTTCTCCGGCAGGCTGCAGCGGTTGTCTTGTCATGTGAGAGGGTGCATGGGAGTTTTCAGGGCGATTGCCCCCACAATGCATGCAGACCCACCGTATCGTATGGGAACCTCCAGCATCAAGGCTCTAAAGGTCCAAGCCGAAACCAGACATGTGGCGCCCGAAGCCTTACTGTTTTCGCCCAATGCGCAACACAATACTGGCTTTGTTGCAACCCGGACCTTAGGATCGCGAAGCCCGCACCTGTTTCAAAATCCCTGGAGAACGGGTTCCTGCAATGGCAACGCGTCATGAAGACCGTGATGCGATGCCGCCCTCCACTGGCAAGAAGAAAGCAGCCAAGAAGTCTGTGAGGCACTGGGCGTAGGCTTCTTTGGGATTGAACTTGTAGCGAGTTGAAGGTAGTTGAGGGTTGAACGAGGTTCGTCAGAAGCTGCTTGGGGCTGGAAGAGCCCGGTGTTTTGTGCTTGGAATTCGATGTTCGGCTCTGTGAGCTACGCTTTTAAGGTTTAGGGGGAAGCCCCCCAGACCCTAAGCCCTCAATTCCAACAGCTTTGAACCCAGATACCATCTCAACGGTGTTGACGTTTCGAGCAGACTATATCGGAACTACTGCGACCACTGCTGCGCGAATACTACTAAATGATAGGTTGTATCACTTACGGTTTTGTTCATGTTTCCAGGCTATCGGGGTCAAGCTGTCCGAGTTCGAACTCCCAAGCCCAAGCCTAAGGACTGCTATATGCGCTCTAGACTCTAAGGTCCAACTGATATAGGGGCCTTTTTTTTCGAGCAGTATTCCGTGAGGGTTCCGTGATATACAAAATTATACACTCAGGATACATGGCTTGGAAACAACTGGCTCCACCGAAGCACATCGAAACCCCGGCCCTGTACAGCACCCGCAGGATGGCTTTTTAGGTTTCCTCTAAGGATCTACCTGGGTTCTTCGAGTGAATAAGGGTTTATAGGGTTTATGGTTTTAGGGTTTAGGAGTTTAGGGTTTTACGGCATGTTGAGAGGATTGGACCATGGCGCCTACACAGCCCCAGTACTTTCGGAACCATGATGCTGTCGGAGTCTGAGAGGTAGTCTTATGACAAAGCTCCTGTAAATCCTGCAGACCGGAGAAGCCCGATAGGCCCTATGTGGCCTGTAAACCCCAGCAGCCGTGTAAACCCATAATTAATCCGTAAACCGTCCTTTTTTCTGGCCACAGAAATACACAACCCTAAACCCTATAAACCCTATAAGCCCTATAAACCCTATAAACCCTGTAGACCCTAAACCCTAAACCTTTTACACCCTAAACCGTAGAAAGAGCCCTAAGCCCTAAACCCCATGTAAACCGTAGAAAGCTCTGCTTTAACGCCGAGAAGGCCCGGACTGGCGGCTCACATGCATCCGCCTGGGGGTCTCCGAGAGCTCGTTGTGGAGTTTAAAGGCCCTCTTGGGCTTCGCGTCTTGGGGTTCAGGGCTTTAGGACTTTAGGGGTTTAGGGACTTTAGGAGTATAGGGACTTTAGGGTTTTAGGGACTTTAGGGTTTTAGGGACTTTAGGGTTTCAGTGTCGCAGCTTAGGATTTAGGGTCAGGGTATAGGGGTCTCGGGTTTCGGCTTGGCCGAAGTACTTGAAACTACCTGCATGTGTCTATGTCTACTTTAAGTTTGTTTTAACCATGGCTTCCCGTTTGCTCGAGACGAAAGCATCTAAATCTGTATATAGGGTTCAGATGGCGCATGGCAGAGCTTCGAGCTTGGCCTAGGTCAGTCAGGTTGCAAATCCGGACTCGTTCTTAAGGTCACACATGGGAGTTTCCGAAAATAGGGGGCCCTAATATAGTACCCTAAATAGTAGGATCCTTATTATAGGGACCCCAAAATAAGGTACCCCTAATTCTCGGAAACTCCGACATAGGAAGTTGAGTTAAGGACTTGGACTGTGGGGCTTTCGGTTGCTTTCGTGTCCAGCGAAGATCTCTGAAATGACTCTATGAAGCCGTTGTAATTTCTTTCGGTGCGAATGTGCGTGTGGCTGTATCGTCTAGTCTCGGAGTGTGGACTCATGTATTGCATAGCGGCTGTGAGTTTATGGCGTCGAGATTTCAAGGTCTGCTCCATAAAGCCCTACCCAGCACTATAAAAGTTCCTTGAACACCGCCTTCAAAGCAGGCCCACCGCCTTTCCAGCTCTGCGGCCGTGGCGATGTAGTCTCCGAGTGCTATCGAAACTGGCCGCAGCGGCTTGGTGTGGAATTACGTTGGAGTTCAGGGACGTTGGAGTTCAGGGTCTAGGATTTAAGGATAACTGTCATAAGGTAATTGCCGGTTCCGGGTTTGGGGTCTTCAGGGCTTTAGGAGTTTGGGATTTATAGCGTTGCCGGGTTTCCCGCTTCAGCAAGTTTATAGGGCTTATAAGAACGGTCGGTGTTGGCTGTGGAGTTGTAGGTTGGGTGTAGCAGGTCTAGGGTTTCCGTGCAGGGCTTGGGGGTTCCTTTAAAGGGATCTATAAGTCGATAAGGGTCTTGTAAAGGGTTTGGGGGGTTCGTGCGTTTAAGGCCTTGGTGCCATGAGAGACCGCTGCCGTTAAGCCACGGAGAGGTCAACTCTGAACTACAGTGACCTCTCTTTTTCTATACTGTTGACAATACCGTGTTATGGTTAGGGTTCCAAAACGAGAAACTAGGGTAACCCCTAAACCCTAAACCCTAAACCGTTATGGTTAGGGTTCCAAAACGAGAAACTAGGGTAACCAAAGAAAGGTCCTGCATTTTAGGTCCCACCTCTGGCTTTGAAACCCTGTGCGAAACACCCAAAACCTGCTTTAAACACCGGATCCTAAACCCTGAAACGGCTCAGCCCCTAGATTCGATATCTTGATACTGTTACCGATCCTACTTCAAGGGGCAGGGGACTTAGTAAGTAGGTTATAAGTAGAGTTATAAGTACCCTAAATGGAGTTACCCCAATTATAACCCTGCTTATAAGCGTCTTACTAAGACCCTAAACCCTAAACCCTAAACCCCCTCCAAGTAAAGGTTCAGGGCCTAGAGCCGAGGAAGGTGCTCCACATCCCGGACATCCCTCACATCGTCGAGGATCCGCCGAACCCGGACTTCCTGAAGCACGCCTCTGAGGGGGCTGAGGAGTTGAGGGATTCCGGGATCTGGGTCGTGGATTTAGGGCCGAGAGGTTTTGAGGGACGGTACGGGTTTTTATCGGCTCGAGTCTGGTGCAGGGGTTCCGGGGTTTAGGGTGGTAGCTCAAAGCTGGGCCATGTGCCGGCTCTCGGATACGACTTTTCGCACGGGCAGGCTGCATGCTCGCCGCTTGGAACAGGAGACCTCATCAATCGAGAAGCAAACCCTCTTGCCTGATCCCTAAATCATACAAGAATCTAAACCTCAATCTGAATCAGCCAGCAAAACGGAAGCTTCCGAGAGGACATGTCACATGTGGTGGATAATGAGGTAGCCTGAAAGCGCGCTTACTTTGTCGTCTAGCAAAATCCTTGTCAAAAGGAGACGCTGCAAGTCGCACAATTTGCAAGCAGTACATCTCCTATCGTTTAACTGTAGTTTTGGTTTGGAGTTGAGCTTGAGCATGCAAAACTGCATAAGTATCAAACAAAGATACTTATGCTACACCCTTACCCCCACAGCTCTCAGGCGCTGCAAGGATGGCTGGGACAACGATGGCCGCAGAGCAGCTGAAAACTGTTTTGTCCGACGGTGCTTCGACGACGAAAGTTATGTAGGGCTCTGAGTACATTGCTGGTTTCTTGTGGTTGGTGAGTACGAGGGATTTGGGTCTTCAGTCTTCAGGATGTGGGATTTATGTAGCAGGCTCGTGTATGTCTATCTATCTAACTATCTACGTATCTATCTATCTATCTTTCTTTCTATCTATTTATATATATATATATATGCATATACATACACATGTACACTGTGCATTCATTAACTTGTCTATTTTTGTCCATATGCATGTAGGTTTGAAAGATTTGTGAAGCACGCTTCTGGATTCTACGGTAAACCCTAAACCTTGAACCTTATATCCGAGACTCGTGACGTGACCCTAAACTCTAACCTGAAGCCCTGAATTCCCATCACCAGCTGACGCCCGAGGATCCAGAGGGGATGGCGCATCATCGAAGTAAACCGAGTGCCTGTGACCCCCGAGGCACGGATCTACAGGGCTACTGTAGACCACTGTTTAATCAATTAATAAACCGCCTCAGCCCTGAATATTCGGATCTTTGTCACATTCCTTGTTCAGGGCACTATAGGGGCCTTAATAGTTACCATACTATTTTCGGGGCGTTCCTTAATAATATAGTATAATGGGCCCCAAAACCCTATTCTAATTATTGAGGCCCTATATTAGGGTTTCATGAACATGGGGTCAACATGCACGCTTGTTGAGGCTTCAGGACTTCTGGGGCTTAAGGTCTACAAAATCCAGGGTTCGCACTCTCTGGCAGACTTTAGGATTGCTGGGTTTTGGGAGGAGCTTCCAGGGATTGGAGGGGGAATGTAGGGACCTTGATAATTAGAATAGGGTTTGGGGGGGGTTCCTTACTATAGTTATAGTAGTATAGTTGACCCCAAAACCGAATTCTAATTTTCGAGGCCCCTACATTAGGCAGTAGGGAGTTTCAAGCTCTGGAACAGATGAAATGAGGTCCTAGGCAAGTAGATGCAATATACGTTACAACTGCTTCATGTGGGTAAGTGTGACTCAAGTTTAGTTCGCGACCCTATGCCAGCGAGCTACGACGAGGTTCGGTCTTTTGTATGTAGGGGCGTGGACCTTCGGAAGCATGCCGCACTCGACTCGACACTCCCCAGCACTGCCACCCCAACAGACAAGTTGAGTTTGGTTCCTGTCAAGTCACTTTGCAACTGTAGTTTCGGTGAGTAATAATGCTGCATATCTTTCAGGAATGTGAGCTACATGAGGCATTCGCGGGGAGACCCCATAGCTGATTGAACGACAAGCACCCTGCGAGGGAGTTGCAGCTGCGCTGGAGAAGGTGAAGGACCGGTTCGTTGTTCGTGATTCAAACTAATATAGGGGCCTAAATAATTACCTATACCTATACTATTTTGGGGGTTCCTCATTACAATTATTGTATAATGGGCACCAAAACCCTTTTCTAATTATTAAGGCCCCTAAATGAAGCCGCCTGGTTCAGTGCTTCATGTTGGTTGCCGGCGAGCCCCAGTCCCAAAGTCCGGAATCCCCAACCCTAAAGACCCCCAAAATTCAGACTCGAGACCCCACATCATCGACCCTGAACCCCTCAGTAGGTCCCATTTTAGTAATACCACATTATACCCCGGAACCCTGGGTTCCGAAACACGAACCCACAATCCTACATCAGGATTCCGGCAAGTACACAATCACCTTCGACTTCACTGCTTGTCAGCAGCAGTTGGACTTGACCGCCTCGCAGGCGAGACGGGCTATGGTGAGATTTAGGGCTGCAGGACTTTGGAGTAATTTGGGGTCCCATCGTAGCAAAAACCCTGAACCCTAAGACCTTATAGCCCCTAGCCATAAGCCCTAAAAAAAAAGGCCTTAAACCGTTACTACTTGGGATGCAAAAATAGGCCCATGACTTCGACCAGTACGTAGAAGTGGCAAAGCCCAAGCCTCAACTTCCCGGGTTAAACTTGAGGACTTACGGCTCAGGGTTTAGGGCTTTTACGATTTTTCGTATAGTAGACAGCAGAGCTCCGAGGAGAATCTGAAGGTAGATTTCAGGGTGTGGAGCTCTGAGCAAACTAAACTTGCAATTGGTACAAAACCTCCTCACAGCCCTAACTAAACCTGAAACTCTAGTCCCTAGGGCATCCCCAAAGGCAGTGATACCGCAACGACCCCAAAACACAAGCCTAGTTTACAGAACCACCTACCTGCAGGCTTTGCCGAAAGCCAAGGCGAAGCCCAATCCTCGTTGGAAGTGTCCGAAGAGTGCCCAATCTGACTTTGAGTTTTCGATGCAGGGGGGTTGGGTTGGAGTTTCGGTCATGAGTGTTTAGGGTTTAGGGTTTACGGCTTAGGTAGTTCGGGTTGCGGTTGTCGGGACTAGTGCGGCTGTTAAATGTTTTTTTGTTTTCGGTTTGGGTCTTTCGCGAACTCTGGGGGATCGGATGTAGATTTCCGGAGGTGGTTCTAGACACGGTGGCAACCGTTAAATCCAGCATGCTACTCAGGCTTTCGTTCCGTGAACCCACTTAACCCCATTCTACTGTAAACTTCCAAAACCGTAAGAGACACGCGAAATAGCATTTTCAAGCATCAATCGAGTTCCAAAGCATCGAAGATCAGGTTTTCCACTGCTGCACGCGGGGCTGGAGGGCCATCTCTACAGGGAGCATCTTGCCTCCAATGGAAGAGGATTTAGGATTGAGGCCAGCTGGGCTTCAGGGTTTACGTTTAAGGCTGAGGGCTTGAAGGTTGAAGGTTTAGAGTGTTAGGGGTTTAGGGTTTCGGGTCTCTAAAGGGCGCATCTTGCCTCCGATCAGTGACTTGAGGCTGACACCATCCGGCTCTGATTTGGTTTAACTTCGGGCCTCAACGGATGAAACTAGACTAGGCTTGCGGGAGAGGCGTTATGCTATCAACACAGATAGGCGTGTTACATGCTGTTGCATATGGCGATATACCACTGTATACCATCACACACTCAGCTCGGGCAGTCATTGCGTGCGTGTTGCACGGAAAGCTTTGTCGCTTGTGCTGCACGGAAATGGCTTCATGGGCGGCTTCGAGTGATCGCTTGTGAATGTCTATGGTTCCATCTCAAGCAGTTGCACCATAAGC
Source organism: Symbiodinium sp. clade A Y106 (assembly GCA_003297005.1). Classification (NCBI taxonomy): domain Eukaryota; class Dinophyceae; order Suessiales; family Symbiodiniaceae; genus Symbiodinium; species Symbiodinium sp. clade A. The sequence goes on along the minus strand of BGNK01001074.1, from coordinate 119,343 downwards.
AACAGACCCCACTAGCCCTACTCTGCTGATGTCCCGACGAAGGCCCAGTCGCATGGGCCCCGAACGCTGGAAGCATCCAGAAAACGTCGTTGGGACGAGGCGTGGCAAAGAAGCTTTAAGACTTATGGATTCTTGGGTCTGAGGCTTTGTCTTCAGGGCTCTTGGATTCAGAGGTGTAGGGGCCCCAGGATTTTCTAGCTCTCGTTGGACAATTAGGCTCTGCTATCTATGCCTGGAAGCAAAGGACATCCTTACCAGCACGATTTCACACATTCGATGCTCAGAATACTGCCCATGGTTCGTGCCCAAGGCTCGATCCACATAATTACACTCCATCCCAAGCCGCAAAACTGGGACTCTCTGAATTCGAAGACGCCGTTCAGGCCACGTCGGTCAAGTGATGTTTCCTGCAGACCTAGCGCACCGAGGTCCCACCAGTAGTACCTTTTTCGAAGGGTGCCTTTACTAGTGTTCTTCTGACTGGAACTTTGATAAACACTGTTGTCTCGTGATTTTTACTGTCATGCTCATTACTGAGATACCGGGGACCAAGACACCTGAGGGCCTCCAGAGAGGTCCGTAATGCGAAAACACCACTCATCAAAACGAATCTGGTGTCAGGCAGGGTAGGGCGTAGAGTCGAAGGTTTAGGTCTCAGGATGTTGTGCAGGGTTTTAAGGTGGAGGGTTTAGGCTGGCCTCTACGAAATTTTTCAGCGAGGTTCACCCACTCCGAGCTTTTTTTGTTCGCACCACCCGGCTCCTTGCAAGCCTGAGACCCTAAACCCTTAAGCCCTAAGCCACTGAATGCGAACACCTTAGATTAATCCCTGAGAGGCAGTGGTATCAAGCCAACAACCTCAGCCGCTCGGACTGTTGTTGACACATACAATGACACTGATTAGCAGTAGCAAGACAACAGTCAGAGTTTCTGATTCTCCAGTGTTGCTTGGGATATCCGGGTCGATCTACAGCCGTGTTGCTCCGAGGTTACAAGGCTAACAAAGCTTTGCCATCGCGGTCCCAATTTGGACATAACTTGTGAGGGAAACAGTCCTGGACCCTAAACCCCAAACCGGAAACCCACAGGAACCGCTAAATCTCAAATGAACCCAAATGCCCAAGACTGGGTTCTTGTTACGGAATTCTTATTGAAGTTACCAGAATACTGAACCCATGCGATTTACCACAGATCCTTGTTATGGTAACTTAATTTAGGTTCCTTCGCTCATCGTATCCATAGTATGAAGCAGTGGTCCTTCAATGCGAAGCGCCAGCCCTCACAATCAAAAAGGGAGACCTTAGGAAGAACCCGGCAAAAGCCTCGCCGATGAGGTTACAAGAGGGGCGCCCGGGATGCCGGCCGAGGTTGGCTCGGGATTTAACCTGAACCAAACCTTACCTAGACTCGGCGTATAATTTCCGTTTGTCGGTTACTTTGTGTGCTTTTGAAGGGACCCCTAAGGTTGAAAAACAAAATCAAGTCACCGCCGCTCTACCGTCAGGGTTGCGGGGTGTAGGGTTAAGAATCAGTTTAGAAGCGCCTCTGTACAGGGGCTCCCAAAGCAGCTTTGGGGTCTGGGTCTCGGGACTTTGGGTGTGGATGTGGTTCCGTGTTTAGGCGGCTTTGCGTTTGCTTGTACGATTTGACTTGTGTCGATGTTTAAGGTTTGTTTTCCTGGTTGTTGATGATGTCGCAGAGCTTTTACGGATTCGGATGTCGAGTGTCGGTATATCCGGGTGGGAATCAATAGTTGATTACTTAGAATGGCTGGACTTTACGTTTTTTGCCGTTGAGATCTGTGGGATGAGCATTCGATCGTGGTTTGAAGTTTATGGCTTCGTGATCCCCCAAAAGGTCGCAACAACAAGGGAAATCTATGCCCAGCCAAAAGACCATAGTAGAGACTGTCGGGTTAATGGTAGGCCCTTACCCCAAGAGCCAGGAGATTGGGTCCACTGCGGCACGGGGGCGGTCCAGGGTGAGCTGAAGAAGAAAAGCGTCCCGCGTTGGCCAGCAACGAAAGTCAAGGCCCGGAATGGCGCCGGGTCAGACCCTACTTGGAGGATCTTGTAACTTAGTAAATAGCCTGAGTTGGAGAGTTATAAGAAGTTTTATAACTAGAGTTACCTTATCTGTAACTCTAGTCAATCACTAAGTCCCATGATCCTGCATGTATGCGACATTGATCATGATTCTGAATCATGATAAGACTAGAAGTGACCCGTAATGCACCATAGGCCGTTGCGGCGCGAGGCTTGGCCGTAGCAGTGCATGCTTTTCATAGCCTGCTATCGGTTGAGACTGAGAGTTGTTGTGCTCTTTCTTGGTAATGATGACCTCCGAGACTGCAGATCTGACCTTGTGGGCGGCATGCGCATTAGCTTCTGTAAAGCCTTTGTTTGTCAGCGACGCCACCAAGTCCTTGAATCAGAGAGGAATGACAGCAACCAGCAAGTTGATGGGCCTCGGCAGGAGATTGCGAAGAAGTCGAGTTCCTTCACTTCCAAGGCAAGGCACGAAATCCTACATACATCTGATGCCTTAGAGCCCTATATTTATCCCTAATCCGAAGCCTGAAAACCCCATGAGTCCTACAGCTCCGAGCCCGAAACAGCAAATTTGCTGCTGAATCTTCAACGGCGTCGGAACCTATGGTCAATCTGGAATGCTCGGTTTAGGCTTTAGGGTTTTAGGGTGCTGTACATAGTAATGTATGTTGTTTACATCGATGTAAAAAGCATACATTACTATGTACGGCAAACTTGAGCAGTGCAAGCGCAACCCTGCAACCCCAGAGCCCTTTGAGCTCCCGGGTTCCTCCATACGAGACTGAGAAGTGGCTCGAACTCCCACAGGGTCCTATGTACCGATATAGTAGAATGTAGGGTTTCCATATTAGGAATTACTATTATGACTTAGGGAAGTATCCCCCATGACAGTACATAGGACCCGTTGGGACATTCAGGAGGTCGAAAGTTGCACGTTCTAGGCTTTTTGTAGGTGGAGGGTGGACAGCAAAGCTACTGGTGTCGAACTGACGATGCATCGGCGGTAGAATGGAGGGAAACTCGGCAACAGGAACTCCGCATCCCCGAGAATGCACGTCGAAAAACGGTACTCCGACCCAGACCAAGATCGAACAGGTCTCCGCCAGAGTGATAGAACCACGCAGCCGCACATCACTGAGTCAAAGCTGGAAGCAGGAAACCAGATTTCAGGAAGGACTGGCAGTGACTCACCCGAACGGTAAATCCCTGAATCACTAAGACTCTAAATCCCGAAGCCTTTGAGTTGCGACCAAGTCATAGCCCGGCTTCTACCCCGTGTCCGGGCCGGACAAATCAGGCACGGTTTCGGCGCCAAACACTTGAAGCGAACCCAAAGCCCAAAGCCGCACGCAGCTCAACAAACCTGCCCCCACACCCTGTCGCCCTAAGGCCCTATAAAGGTCCCTGTACCCAACTAGTATATGCTTTGGCCCCAGAGTACTATATAGGGATTACTTGATGGCCAAAGTATATACTAATTGGGATCACGGACTCGTAGGGTCGTGGAACAGCGCGAAGCCCGAAGCTTCCGAACCTGATCAACGGTATCTCTCGACGCTTTGATGGAACCGCTCTAAAGCGAAAAGACCGGCGGCCAATCTTCCAACAAATACCTATCCTTTTATCGTCCCGATGTGAGATCTTTCAACAAGAAACACTTCTAAAAATTTAGGGCCTCCATATTTCTAATCATTCAGGGCTCCATATTGCCCAGCAACTCTCCAGGTTTCCCTCTTCCTCAGCAAAGATGTGCAGCGTTCGGCCGCGACTTGCCTGACAACTAGAGGGTCGAACAATTTCAAGCAGCATCCCCTTGGTATCCCCTGTAGTGTCCGTAGATAAGAACCTCGTAATATCTATAGGCCCCCCAAACCCTATTCTAATTATTACGGCCCCCTATAACTGGGACAGAAGTGCGGCTTTATCGCCTGAGCCTCGATGGTTTCACATCTTATTCTCAGAACCTTCCAATGAAGTACCTTCCTTAGATGAAAAGGGACTTGTGTGGCTATGCCTTAAGACTGGTCTCGAAGAAGCGGGCATTGGGCTGTCTCTGCGTGCTGTTCGTCGAGGTGGGCGCAGAGAGACTTTGCCCCTGCTTCTTAGGGTTCCTTTAAGGGATCCTTTAACCCTTTAGGGTTAAAGGTTTAGGGGTTCCTTTAAAGGGGACCCTATTATAGTAGCCCCTTAAAGGCCCAACAGAAGCCCTGGATCTGAAACCCTCAAAAAGCCTAACCCAAGTCTGGACAGGCTCGGAGCCCCCAAACCATAACCCTCTAGACCTCAGAGGAACCTGTAAAGGTTCAGGGTTTTAGGGCGGTTTCTAGACCAGTATAGAAAAGATAAAAGAAACTCAAAGCTGGACCCTAACAAGCCAGCTGCATCTTTCAGGAAAGCCTTCTCAGCCTTAGTGGCAGCCAGAGCTTGCCGAGCCGCTTTGTCCGAGATGTGGACTTGTTTTATCGGTTTTGAAGTCAGGAGTTTGGGTTTGGGACCCAGGGTTGAAGGTCGAGAGTGGGTCAAGTCCATGATACCGAGAGCATACAGGCCATCCATATTCGAGCATCGGTTCCTGCCTCACTGTGCTTCGGTAATGTTTGCTAGCCAGTCATTCCCGGTCACATATACGAGAACATCAGCATGCAAGTTTCACCATAGCCATCCTGCTCAAAATCACCTTCATCATGGTCACCCATCAGCATCGTCATCACCACCATCATCATGCCATCCTCATCATCGTTGTCAGCATCGACATCATCCACCATCATCATCATCACAAACGTCATCGGGTTCATCACATTCTCATCCTCACCCGCCATCAAGATCATTGGCCATCAGACAGCGGCAAGCACTTCATCTTCGCTTATAAGTCCGCGAATCATGTTGTCACGCTTCAGCTTATGATGAGGAACGTGAAGCGAACTCTAAGCAAACTGTGCACCCGTCACAAATTATCACCGCCGCCTCTGAGTTCTGGACATTTCAGCTACTTCTTATTCAACTACCTTTGTGTTACTGTAGGTCCAGCCCCCTGAAGAAGTCGTATCTCAACTTATACAGCGGCCGGCTATAAAGCACGAAATACAACGTGCGAAACGCATATAGGATACCAATTAAAGCCTCTTAAATCCTTCATATCACTCAGAACACCCTAAACCTAAACCCTTCATCAGACCCTAAAACCCTGAAGCACAACCTATAAACCCTAAAACTCTAAAGCCCCCCAGTTCCCCAAGACGCCAGCTTCAGGCATAGTCCTCGGACAAGTACCTTACCCTCCAACACCGGCCTTCGTGCGAGACATGATGCGGCGTCACTGGGCTTGTCACGGCCGGCACGGCCGGAATACCAGGGTTAGTGGTTTGCATTATGAGTTTATGTTTGGAATTCGTATGTAAGGTGACGGATCCTGGACGTTTTGGTAAGCTTTAGGGTTTAGTCGCCTGGGCCACCTGGGCTTCCTGGGCTTCTCATCGTGTCTTACGCAATGCAGTGTGGAGAGATGGGCGGTTTTTGCAAATTCGGATGCACGCGCCTCACCTGACCTTGTTTATGATGCGTACATGTCAATCTGGGGTGCAGAAGTGCCGGCTTCGGTTCTTCGATGCTTTGTAGTTCTGGCATGCTGATGCCCAACCGGCTGAATGTCAGGGGTTGTATCAGCAACACTGCAGACAGCTGTGCGCTTGCTACGAATTGCACAGTTCTAAAGTCGTATATATATATACATACATCACCAGTGGAAGGGTTGTCGTACATAGTGCTGTTGAGAGCTTTATCCCTGGTTGACGTGCTTACAGATCTGCCCGTGCTTAAGTTGACAGCGCTGCGAGGCCCCTTGTTGAAACACCAGATAAGGTGCTATAACCTTCAGCCACCATCGTCTCTACAGCTTTCGACGGAAACTTCAAAAACTCGGGGATACACTGGTCCTGACAGCAGCAGCCCGCTGCACAACTGCGAAGCCCCAAACCGCGGAGCCCCAAGCAAGGCTGGTGTGAAGAAGATGCCGCACGCGAGGAGAGAGAGCGTCAAGAGGCCGAGGAAGCTGCTCGTCTTCTTGAGGAGTTCAACACACAGTAGCTAGGACTTCCATTCGTAGTGATCGCCGTCGTAGTAGTCTTTGCAAATGGTGGCAGGAGCAGTAGCCAGATCTTTTCACAGTCCTGACTCGGGCTGCTACTCCTAGCAGTGCAGATATTGGTCGTATGGCTGCTTGATGAAGAGAGCGATGGGAGAGCATGGCTATGAACATCGGATGTCAGAGAAAGATTCCACTTGCTACGTTCGGCGACCACACACCTTCAAAGAATTTCGCCACAGCCCTGGCCAAAGTCGAGTTGGGCACACTGCATGACTGGCTGGTCTTAGTAGAAGGAATCATTAATTACAGGTTCATCTTCAAGTCAGGCTTTGCTGATTTGCGGTCTTGCGCAGGAAGTAAAGTAGTGCATGGGATTGCAAGGCATGATATGAGGACCACGAAATACCCGTTCCTGTCAGACCCTCGATGCTAGCGAACCCAGTTTAGAAGTCATAATAATTGAGTTATCAGCTAGGAGCAGTCTTAAGTATGTTTATGCCTCTCAGAAGTTATGCAGCTCCCGAGCCTTTAACCGGAAACCCCGAGCTCCCACACCACGCTTCTTGCTAAGAGCCAGCCTGATGACCATTCCCCGAGAGGTCTTGAGCAACGTAAGCTGGATCGGGCTATAGGATTCAAGGCTTCAGGGGGTGGAGCCTACAGAGCATGTTTGTTTGTAATTTATAAGCTTTGGGGTGTCATAGAGTTGGCGAGCTATGTGAGTTCAGCGTATAGAGTGTAGGGGATCTCTGTCTACGCGATCACGATCTCTTTTCCAAAAAGGCGGATTGATAACTCCCAGGGCGCGAACGTTCTGGCACTGCTACAAGCCCTCTAACAACGAAATGTGCCGCCAACTCTTCAGCCCATAGCCCTGAACGCTAAACCCTTCCGGACGCATACGCATGAAGAGGACGAAGAGCCGATTAGAATAGGGTTCCTTTAAACGGGTCTACAAGGGATACTATCAGGGATCTATAAGGGTACTATAGGGTCAAAAAGTACAAAATTACTTGCTTTTTGACTGCGCTTGGACTTTGGGCTTACCTGGGCGCTTGTTGGAGTAGTAAGACGGATTCGGAGGCATTATAGGAGTTATTAAGGGGTTCGAGGTGGACTTGCCAATAAGTCAAGTCTAACGACTCTAGGGTGCTATCGAGGCTTTTGCAGGGTAGGATCTGAGTCTGAGGTGTTGGATTTGTCGGCTTGATTCGTGGGTAGAAGGGTTCGTGCAGTCTTCTAAACTCTACATCCCAGACCCTGAACCCTGACTCCAAACTCTTACAGCCGTAAAGCCAGAAACCTACACCATCCCTAAATCCCTACTCCCTAAACCCTAGCACCCCAAACCCTAGAAGCCCTAAACGCCAGAGTTGGCTCGGACCTCGCAGGCGGTTCTGTTGAGCCCAAAGCTTCTGCTTCCGAGAAGAGTCCCTTTTAGGGCTGTGTGGTTTAGGGGTTTAGAGTTTGGGGTTTGGGCATTTTGTTGTTCTTTAGGGAGTTGGGCCATTTGATTTGAAGTGCTTTAGCGCCTGCCTACGTTGGTGGAATCTCTCCCGAAAATCTGGCTACGAACTGTAGGACCCTGTTGAACATTCGGTGTCCTTCACAGTGTCGCACAACTTGCAAAATGTTGGGGCATCCCTGCAATTGTCAGCTTTCCCAGCAGTTCGGGCTTTAAGAGTAGGCGCTTCTCGGTTTGCAGAACTCAGGTTCTCATGTAGTTGAAGACGGTCTACACTGTCAACCCACGTTGACATGAACTCAAGCCTTGTCCAAAGACAGCAGAAGCTTTGGGCGATCCTCCCTTTCCTTGGGGATCCATCTGGTCCAGATGCCGGCAAGCTCTGATGCATAGTTTAGTTGTGTCTCGATGCGCTGGTTTCTGATTCTGCTTCAGAAACTATACACGCTCACTCTCGATTTGCGCACATCGGAGCAGATGGCAAAGAAAGCACAGGTGTGTGCCGAGGGATGAGACTAAAAAAGCGCTGGTACCAAAAAGTCGATCGGAGAATTGAGTCCAAAGCTGTTGCATTCCTGATAGTTGTGTGAGAGACAAGGACCCAGACCGTAAGCTTAAACGTTTCAAGTTTGTTCGGAACCTGAAGCCTAAAGCTGGGGTTCCGAGTTCCAGGTTCGCAAGATCCATTGAAGCCTGCGCGGCTCACATCCGCAATTATCTCCTCAGCCGTGATTCGGTTGAATTTCGTCCTGGAGAGTAGATGTGGACAACGGCTGCAATCTACTTGCGTTGCCGTGGTCAGATGTTGCAGTGCGACCCTAATCATTGGCCCAAATTCTGCAGCCTCCTCCGTGGCCGATGTATTGTAGGGTGTTCCGTCTTGTGAGCTGCAACACTAGTTTCGCCAGACACCTTTCAAGAAGTCCTACTTGTTGTAGGGTCTTAATCTACAGCCGACTATAGACCTTAGAGTTTCGAACGGGGATTTAGACCGAGCTACCCCAGTGCGAGCAGGTCTCCAGGTTGGGGTTAGTGCTGCTTCCGCTGTTCTTATCGAAGCAAATCCCACAAAAGCAGGAACCCCGGTCGCAGAATCCACTCAAGATCAGATCAAGCCGCGGGGATCCTTCATATAGGAAGGTCACCTTCGCAAAATCACCTTCAGGCGCACGCCCGAACAGAAACTGTCAAACCAGTCCTATGGAGCATCAACCCGAAGGCCTTGGACCCACCGAAGACTGATAAATCCAAGGCCCCTACTAAACGCGCCAGGTGAAGAATTCTCTCTTGCGGACGATCCTCCGGCAAGACAATGGCGGCATTTTGAGTGACGAGGTCGGCGTGGCCCTCAGCTGGGGCGAAGTACAGAGCCCACAGCCCTTTCGATTTAGGAGCATTTGGTTCAGAGTTGAGGCTGGCTCTGTTAGGGAATCAATCTATCAAGTTGATAACTACATGCAATTATGTAAGACAGACTGACAGACGTGTTGAGTCTAACTCAGGAATCTGCTCAGGTTCAAATGAAAAGTTACACCTTAGTCACTCAGTCATGATAGAACCAATGGAGGAAGGCTGATGTCAGCGGCAATGATGGAAACAACGCAACCCAAACCCCCTAATCGCGCTTTTGGATGAGGCTTCCTACTTCTGCTGGTGGGAGAGTTGGGGGCAAATCTCTTTGACCAGCGTGCTGGTCGCAAGGCAGACAGGACGGGCCTCCTGCACAGGATTCTGGCAATAGCCTTTGCGCCCCTTGGTCAGTCCCTAAACCCCAAACCTTAAACCCTAAACCGAATACCGTGCAATCCTGCTCCGTACTCGCTGCAGGAAAGAGGCAGAGCGTCTCCAAGCGGCTGCTGAGGCAAGCACCGTCATTTCACCGTATCATACAGCATTGCGTGTTGCATCTGTACGAGTATGATCTATGTGACTATGGCGAGTTACTCTGATCATGTTCTTGGTTCAGAGTTAAAATCTGCACTGCACGGCTGACATGAGCCAGCTTGGCCGAGCTGTGTCTTGAAATCCCAACATCTGCCTCGAACTTTCGCCTTGGTTTCAGGTGTCTGGATCTCTTCACTCCAAGCCCCGAAATCCTAAGGCCCTTGACCCTAAGCCCGTAAACCCTATATAAACCAGGTAATAGAGGGGCCTAAATAATTTCCTATACTATATTGGGGGGTTCCTTACCATAATTGTAGTATAATGGGCCCCCAAAACCCCGTATTCTAATTATTAAGGCCCCTACATTAAACCCTGTATACACCAGCTGCTCGAACACTTTGCTACTCTGTCAGGCCGATGGGCGCGCTGCGGCGGCGGCTGCGCAGGATGCGGCAGCACAGCACGCGGAGGAGGGCGCCACGGGATGCTACTTTAGGAGAACTGGGGGCTCTGGTTTCGGGTTTCGGGTTCGAGCCCCTGCGGATTGATTGTCCGGCTCTGAGGTGTATCAATATACAGCAAACCCCATAAAGTTGGAAACCGGATTAAGGCCAAATAGTGCTGGGATTCCCTATACATTACTCTTAAGGATTGAGGCTATTGGGTTTCCAACTTTTAGGCTTCTACTATAGGCTTTTTAAGAGAGACTCTGGAGTTCACCGCAGGTGCAGGCACCTGGGCACCATCTGTTGCCAGAAGCCCCGAAGCATGAGTCAAGGATGAAGTCCCGTACAGTAAATTTGGGACGCCTCAAATTGAAGAGTTGATCCCTAACCCAGAACTTGCCTCATCCAGAGAACTTTCGGCCAGAAAAGCCGCTCCAAGCTCTAGAACCCTCAAAAAACAAGCCTGAATCACAAGACCCAAAACTCCATAGCCGTCCTCTACTACACCCCCCAAACCTACATGGACCATGGGGCCCTTTGAAGGCTCCACAAGAACCTTAAACCCTAAACCCTAAACCGTAGAACCTTAAACCCCAACCCCGAAACCCTAACCTGAAAAACCCTAACCCCACGGGCTTACCTAAGGCTAAAGAAACAGAAACCCCTTATTGGGGTAGCCGGGTTTCTTAGGAACCGCTAAACCCAAGAGTTTGGGTACAGTAATACGAAGGGTTCAGGGTTGAAGGTATTTTGAGGGGTTGGTCCTGCTTTAACCCTTAAGTCTCTGATCTAAACCCTAAACCCTACACCGTTCCCTCAACTCTTGAGTTTCTGATTTAAATCAACCCATAAGTCCCTGCTCTAAATAAACCCTAAACCCTAAAACCGTTCCCTCAACCCTTCCCTAAGCCCTGAACCCTAATCCTCTAAACCCTAAACCCTAAACACTATAAACCCTAAACCCAGGAGGCGGCAGTTGAAGCCGATCGAAGCAACCGGCGCTGCGAGGCTTTGGAGTCCCTCGGCATCCTTGGGAAACGCAGTTTGGTTTTTGAGGTAAGGAGTTTAGGGTTTCTTGGAATTGATGATTGATGTCGGGTTCGGGGCCCAAGACTGTAAACCCTCCCTGAAGCCTAAACCCGTTTATGTAGGGCTTGGAGCTTTATCGTATTTTGCCGTCTTGGGTCGAGGTTTTGGGCTCAGGGATGTAGATATTCTGTTAGTATTCAGTCAATCAAGACCTTCAGCCGTTTTGGCTGCAGGATTGTTGATCGGACTTTCCGCCAGTCATGGTGTTCTTTCCGGGCGGTTTCAGGAGTTATAGAGGGCATGTTTGGCAAATCAAGTTAGAATCTGTACAAAGATGTATTAGCCGCCGTGTCAAATCCTTAGCGGTAGTAGCTCGAGCCCTGAACCCGACGGCCGAGATCCTTAAAACACGGCCGTGAGCAGCTTCTGCTTGCTTCCGGATAGCGCGAAGTTTCCCAACCTGAGCTCCCTACACAAAAGCGTGGACACGGCGAGCGGCTCGCGTAGAGAACTATCAAAATGTCTTTAGGCGTCGAAACATGAATCTAATCTCGATTGGGGGCAAACTCCCATAGGCAAGATCACAGAGAGACCTATAAAGGCCCAAAGCTTCGTCGGATTCTGCACCGCGACATACGGGGCTTATTGATTCCGCGAACCAACACACCCCTTGGACAAGCTGCCAGGCCAAAGGTTAATGGTTTCAGCTTGATTTCGCAAGATTTCAACTCTGAAATCGGTTTAGCGAGCTTCGACGAGTGGTGGAGATCGTTTCTGTTGCACAGAAACCCTATAGCCCTAACCCCGTGGCTCCGGACATATCGCAGATCTTAAACCCAAAGCCTCTTGAACCGAAGAGAACCAAAATGTGCGGCTAGGGCAGAGCTTCAGCTGATGAAGGCGCCGACGCGGGCTCGGTATCAAGGGGCTTAGAAGTCAAGCTTAAGGGATTACGCAGTACAGGCAAGTAACCAGCAGCTTTTCCCTTTCAGAACCCGTCTCCTGGTACTGCTCCACCTGGACGAGGGGTTTCCGTGTTGTGTGCGCTGCTACACGCAGCACAGCAGCACATCGCATAGATCGCCTACAGCATGAGACACATATCCGAGAGAATGCGTCGTGCAAAGTAAATCGAGCATCATGAAGACTACCATAATTTATGCCGTGCCGTGCCTTCGGATTTAATTTAAGGGGCAAGCAGAGTATGCACGTGTACTTGAAGCGAGTCTGGCTGAATGTGTATTGTAGTCGTGTCATGTATGTATACACGCATACATGCATGCATCCGTAATAATTTGCCGGTATGTACGATGGGCCTACGTGGTTTGCATGTCGGTAGGCCCTCTAGGCAGCCCACGAACTGAATCTTTTGAGTCCCTGTATCACTGTATCAGGGACCCAAAAAGCACATAAGCATAAGCATTTTATGGGGATATCCCTACCTTCTTGGGCTTTATGATAAGGGGGTTTATAAGGGATATCCCTATCCTAATTTTTGCTTATGTGCTTTTTTGGGCCCATACTGTAAGCCGCTAAGCCCAGGATCCTGAACAAGTCCTTCGATACGGATCCTTTATCAAAGAAACTTGCCCAATTAGGGGTCTAGGGTTTAGGGTTTAGGGTTTAGGGCGAAGTATTATAAACTAAAGCTGTCATAAAAAAGCCTTGTCCCCCTACAGTGCCATGCCATAATCTTAAATTCCCATACAAGCGTATGAAGTCAAACCCATATAACAGAAGCACAAAGCCTACAATACCCTGTGCCAAAAGTCTGCTGCTTGCCAGGAGCAACTCCAGGATAGCGAAGAGCTTGCACAGGAGATCCAGGAGCTGTGAAACTTTTTGCTCTTAGAGGCTTTGGGTTTAGAGTGTAGGGTTTAGGGGTTTAGGGTGTTGGGTTCTGGCGGTTTCAGGATTTGAGTAGTTGGGTGTATTCGGGAATCCGAGGTAACATCATTTGGTTAGTTTTTCAGGCCAAGATGTTTGGTCTTGGTATTCAGGGGTCTACGAGCAAATATCACGAAATAGCTAGCAATGCTTTAAGCCTCGACCGGAAGCCCAAATAAAAACGCGCATCTGTCGCGCCCGTCTGAGATAAAGCTCCCGAATCAAACCTTTAAAGCACAAGACCCGAAGCTACATGCTACTCCTCAGTGCTCCTTCAGCGAAAGCAGCTCTGGAGGAGCTGCGGCAGGCCAACCGTGCGCACACCCCTCAGTCCTGCAACCACAGCCAAAGGGAAATGTGCTGAGAAAGGGTTCGGATTAGGACCTATATGACCTATGGTAGTTACCCATAGGCTCCATTGTAGTTCCTCTTTGTGGTGTATATATATATATATATATTTGTAGGATCCTATAAGGTAATCCCAAAAAGGAACTACTACAATGGAGCCTGTAGTTCGTGGAACAGAAACAGATACTGGGAAGTCACGCCCTGGCTTCGTGACCACTTGAAAGCACCACTATAGGGGCCTTAAAAAAGTTACCTGTACTATTTTGGGGGGTTCCTTATTATAAGTATAGTATAATGGGCCCCATAACCCTATTCTAATTTTTAAGGAGCCTATATTACAGGCTCACCGTCAGCAACTGCGTGCTCCCTGAAGCCCCAAAGCCTCTAAGCATGCTTTTGTCAGCCAGACAGTCTACTGCCAATCCGCTGCCCTGGATTTAAGTAGTTTTCCGTTAAGCACGTTCAAGGAATAGTCCATACAACCATGGCAGTCTCACTAAGAGGATCATGGGACTTAGTGAGTAAGGTTATAAGTACCTGACGGGAGTTATAAGTAATCATAGCTATAGCTACCTTACTTACTTGTAACCTGGGTTGGTAATCTCATGATCCTCCAAGCTTTCTCGGTTTCGTGCCTGCTCGTCTCTATACACACCTATAGACGATCTCGCGCTTGGAGGCAGCTTAGAGGGTTCCGTAAACCCTAAACCTCTAAACCCTCAACCCACCCCAACCCACCCCTAAAAACCAAATGCCCAAAACCCTAAACCCTAACTTCGAGCAGTCTCCAACTTAAGGCTGTCCTTCGATTTGTCGCAAGTGCGCGACGAACTACGCGAGGCCAGGTCTGACAGCAGCATTGGGGACTCTCTTGGGTGGTGCTTGAACTGAGCAGCGTTAAACAGGGACTGAAGCATGGCGCAGTAAGGTCAGGGATTTGGGGGATAAAGTTCACGATTCCCAACAGAAGCTTTCAGAGCATGCCCTACTACCCGAATGTGATCCCCTCCGGCCGTTCTTCGCTTCTCCCTGCATGGGTGGTGAACCCGTGCACTCAAAACCTCAAACCGCAAAGCTGAGGCCCGCCAAGAAGCAGAGGCCTAGTACTGCACTCTCTAAACAACATGTGGAACCCTTACTTAAAAGGTCATGAGTGGTTTTAGGCGCAACAGGCATGTGGGTCAGTGCTATATCCAGTTATTCCATACTTCCGCAACTCAGGATGCCTGAGCTTTCCAGTAGAACAGCCCTGGCCGGCGGCAGGCGAAAGCCGCGAATGCGACGCTGATCATTGCGCACGAGGACACGGTGCAGGTTCTATGCCCTGCCATCAAATGATACGTAATGAAGCAAGTTACTGCCATCTAGAACTTTAAATTCAAGAAGCCCTTAAACCCACTATTCTCAAGACCCCAGACCCGCAGATCTGAAACTTTATAGACTACCTGGAGTCTCCATTGTAGTTCCTTTTTTGGGTTAACCAAAAACTAAATTATAGGATCCTAACCATAGACATGGTTAGCAAAAGAAACGGAACTAAATGGAGACTACAGACTACAACCCTTGAACCCTCGGCCTGCAGGGCTTAAGGACCTAAACCCGGTACCCGAAACCCTAGAGGACCGAGGTGTGCACGGTTGAGCTCCAGGACCCTCAACCCTGAGCCCAGGTTACCCTATAATCCCGGTACCCTAAGCCCTAGTCAAGCCGAAAGTGTGAAACTTGACGACTCCTTGCCAGGAGAGCGAGGGCGCTCTCGAGGAGATGTCCCGGCGACTACAGCGGAGCGAAAGCACAGGTGGTGGTTCTTAGCGGTTCGGGGGCCTGGGGTTGGTGGTTTAGGGTTTATGGGGTTTAGGGTTTAGGGTTTAAGGGTTAGGGGTTAGGGTTTAGGGTTCATAGGGTTTAGGGTTTAAGGGTTAGGGGTTAGGGTTTAGGGTTTAGGGCCTAGGGTTTGTGGCTGTAGGGGTCGAGGTCGTGCGCTTATGGCCAGGGGCTCAAAGCAGAGTCTGGGCAAATCGTTTGGGGTTCTTCAGTTAGCCCTTCTTTCGCTTTCGCTGTTTGGATTTGAGAGTGCAGTGGTCTCAAATTTACGGACTCAGGTTCATTGTTTATGGCAGTTCATGCTACTTCAGAGAGATCTGCCGATCTCCTGTTATCGAATGTCCTGGAAAGCATAGAGTTGAGGATGAACCCCAAACGCGAAACCCTAAACCTTGAAGATCCTAAGGCACTGACGAGCACACCCCTTGGCCCGAAATACTTCACATACAAGGCCCGCCGCCAAAATACAAAAATTCCATCCAGAAACTGTTGGACTTCGAAAGAGACGTTGCTGACACTTGTTGAATCGAATCCCGAAGCAGAACACCCATCAGTGGGCAGCCTCAGCCGCTGGGCTTGAAGCGGGATCATGCACTTGAAAGCCTGAAGCCCATGTAATCAGAAATTCCCAAAGCCTCGACGTCGTAAAGTCCCTCAGCCATTCACGCGTAACGCCCGAAGCCAAAGAACCCTGATCTCTGCACTCTGCACCCTAAGCCCCAGAAGGCACGGAACTCTGCACGCTACACTCGAAACCTCAGGACCCTAAACCATGCACCGTAAACCCCAGAAGTCACAACCTCGAACCCTACACGCAGAACCCCAAAAGCCACAGACCCCTGAGCCCTGCAAACGCAGTTTCTGGCGGCGACACATTCAACACTTCCTCAGCTCCGGCTGGCGATCCCGCAAAGCTTCCTGAGGCCACGAAGTCTGCACTTCTGGGATCCCGTTTGGGGGTGTAGGGTTTAGTTGATTTCATGTGAACGGGGGTTTTGGGGCTACAGGTTACTCAGCTATTGAGGCCCTGACTTTTGAAGCCAAGGATTATCAGCTCTCTAAGTAAAGCTCGCAGCATCTTGCAGCCCACAGTCTCGACCTGGCAAAGCAGCAATGCAGCATCTTCCCTAAACCGGAGAAACCAATGCCTGCAAACAAAAACGCGGGCTCCCTCCCACAGGCTACCGCGCCAGCTGCACCGATCCGCTCAGAGGACTGGGCTGAGCAACTTGAACACACACACCCGATCCAACGACGAGAGCCTTTTTTGGCCAAAAAACTTGAAATCCTGAAACCCCTGAGAACAAAGCCATACAAAGCCCCTGTGGCGCATAACTTTAAACTCTTCCTTATTGCACTGCAGAGTCTTGGCCGTGTCTCCTCAAGATTGCGACTCAACAGCCTTCCAGGATGTTCATCGTGAACTTCCGACGGAGGAAGACCACGGCCAGGCTGGAGCAAAGCTGCGTATTCAGGTTTCTTGGTTGGTCGCTTCGAATGCTTCTAAAACTATACTGAGGTTATTCTAAAACAACCAACTTACTTTTTCAGTTGTTGTGGGTGGTATCCTACATACAAGTCGGCCTCGGGCCTGAGCTAAGCCCCCTGATCATTCGAGGCAGTCAAAGCACTTGAAGAACATCCATTTTGAGAGTTTTGTCGAGATATTTTGGAGGACGTCTGCTGCGATTGGGCCCAAAGTAAGTCACAAGATACAGCGCTCTTACAGAGTACATCGGCTGCGGCTCTGGAGGGATGTTGTTGCATTCCCCAACCAGCGTCCCAATGTTTGAGAAGTCCAGTGTCTACGGGTTACTGCGCACCCTAAACCCTAAACCGTGCTGCCATTTACGGCCACCTAGCTGCGGACATGAGGCTAAGGGACAAGTTACATAAGGCTCCGAAATCCGCAACAGCCCTCTTAAACCCGAAAGACATCGTAGAACCTCCCCCCCCCCCAAAAAAAAAAAAAAAAAAAAAAAAAGGCCAAAACAAACCGCCCCACGCTCGAAAAAACACCCCAATAGCCAACACACCTCACACGCACAAAGAAAAAAACAGANAGAACCCCCCCCCCCCCCAAAAAAAAAAGAAAAAACATCTAGAGGCCAAAGCAAGCGGCCCCAGGCTCGAACTAATGCCCTACTGACTGAAACCCTCGCCAAGCATAGAGGCAAAGACTGTCGTCCTTGTCTATGACCGCAAAGAAAAGGACCGGCGGCAGACCAAATAGAAGCCGCTCGAATTTCGATGAAGTCTCGGATTGCCTCTACTTTGAGGCAGCGGCTTGATGAAGGATGGCAACCTACAAAGCCAAAATCCGCCTGTTCTTTGGCAAGATCCACCGGACAAATACAGGAGCCGTGGGAGAAGCCAGGAAGCCAACCTGGCTCTGGCTGCCTTGGTAGCAGTGACGGAGGACTGGTGCGAGCTGGCAGAAATGCATGGCCTGGACATCACGGAGTTCTGAGACTATGCCGATTTTGGACCGCCGTCCCGACCCCCCAAAATTTCTTTGGACATGAAGCCCTCAATCCTAAAAACCCTCAACCAACAACCCTCAAGCCTGAACCTACAGCCCTGCCAAACCCTCAGCCTTAAATTCAATTCCCAAAGCCTCGAACCCAAATCTGAAACCCTCAGTTCTGAACTCCAAATCCCAAACATCCCAAAACCCTAAAGGCCCTAAATTCTCAACCGCAAACCCGAACGAGGCGTTCTGCAAGGGTGCAGCTGCAGCTTTGGCTATGCGAGCAGACTCGAGGCTGAACCTCGAGATGTTGAAGCATCTCGCGTGCTGGGGTTTCAGGGTGTAGGACGTCAGGGCTTGATGTTGATTTTAGCGTTTCCGGCCCATATATAATCGAGATTTAAGTTCTATGGATTGGGCTTTTGGGTGCAAGGCTTACTGGGCTCTTCCTTCCTCTTCGCATCTTTCGGGGGTGTGCGAACAGGTGAGGTGGCGGACGGCTGCTGTAACTGTAGTGCTTAGGGTCCGGAGATGTCCGGAGTCTGGTCTCCAGGGTTCCTTCTTCGGGAGCTCGTTGGGTCACTCAAAAGTTGATACGGCGGCATAGCTTCAAAGTTCAAGAGAGGTCGAACGTGCGAACCCTAACCGCGCAACCTTACAGTCCGAACCAACCCTAGGCTCAATGCCGACTAACCCCAGACCTAACCCTGAACAGTTGCGAAGCTGCACATAAAGTCACCGTTGAGCAACAACCGTCACTAGAAGTATTTCATCTTGGTAAGAGAAGATGTAGGGAAATCCGTAATGAATGGATACGAAACCCTTGTAGTAACCCTTGTTGAGCCCCGTAAAGGAACCTTAGTTGAATTATCCTTCACACGGTCGGTCTTCTGCGTTACGCAGGAAAGGCTGATATTCTCGAGGTCCTACTCAGATTCCTGTGCACCGCAAGGGGCGTTCCTTAATTTCTGCATTAGACGGCGCATTCCTTACTAATGGGGTATTATTTGCGCACACCGGGAAGGCCCCTTGGGAAGATTCTGGAAACTGAAGTAGGATTCCTTACATGAGCTCCTCACAAATTCAAATATAGGGGCATTGATAATTACCTATACTATTTGGAGGGGGTCCTTATTTTAAAGTACAGTCTACACCACAAAGTAAATTTCCGTACCCTTATCGGGACCGTAACAAGAACCCTGGACCTGCTCCGAAGTCCGTTGCGGAGCGCTCTCCTCGCTTGGCGCTGCGCCCGCCTGGAGGACACCGGGGAGGAGGGGAGTTTGCTGGCTTGACTGTTGTATAATTTGGGGGGTGCTCGGGGTTTGGGGTTTTGGGGCGTGGCATAGGGGCCTTAACAATTACCTATAACATCTTGGGGGGGGCTCCTTATTATAGTTATAGTATATTGGACCCCAAAACCCGACACAAATGATTCAGGCCCCTATATTAGAGTCAATGCATGTCAAAGTCCTTCCATCCCAAACCGTACACCGTCCATGCACGCTACGGAAAAAACCCTTTGAAGGGTCATAGCCTTTGCTTGCGCTGTAGCGGTAGGTTCTCTGGGGGCAGGTAGGCCTTAGACCCGTCATGTTCAAGCTACCACAAGGAAACCAATATGCCCGAAATCCCAAATCCTAACAACAATACTCCCAAATTCTACACCCTCGATCCAATAAACCTTAAACCGAACAAATCCAACACCGAAAGCACTTGCTGCCGACATCAGCTGCGACTTCTTCCATACTGGATACCTTCTATCGCGTCTTGGTTTGGATCAATTTCTTACAACAGGTTGGAGACTGCCGCATGCCGAAGTTTCAGGCCACTGAACCCCCGACGAATTCCCCCAATTCCCATATCCCTGCGAGGCCAAGCTGAAGAAAGTCTCCTCGAATCAAGCAGCGGCCCTCGATCTCGGACAGTAGTGTTTAGGGTTAATTACTGCTTTATAAAACACTACAAGCCATGGAAGGTGGAAAGTCCCAGCTCGAAGGTTCAGGATGCAAGGAGCAGGACTTGCGGCTTAGGTTGAAACGTTTGTGGTTGTTTCAGGCTGATGCTTCCAGATCAAGTATGAAGCTTTAGGGTTTAGGGCTTTGAGTTTAGGGCTTAGGGTTTAGGGTTTACGGTTATGTGCTGAGGGAGTCTTGGTCCAAAGTTTAAAGCTAGGGTGAGTCTATCGGTCCTGCGGGTTTGGACCCTCGGGCGCAGTAGTGTTTCGTTCTGGCGGCCTCGCTTTTTGGAGAACCGTTGTTCAAACTCTTACTGCAGCATCCAACTCGACACCCATTCTGGATTGGGAGTCTAGGATATTCCGATGGTTTGTCGATCATTGTGATGGAAGGAGATTGCTGCATGTCAGCAGATTGTCCGAAACGACACTAGTTCTGCCTCAAGCCTTGGGAAATTGTGAGCTGGACCCTAAACCCTAAACCCTAATGGACATCGAGGATGTTTCGTGCATGCAGTTTGAGGGTTCTGGGCTCAAGGTGTTCGAGCTGGAGGGCTGTCGGGTACATTGGGCATTCTGCAGTTCATACCTCAAAACCTTAATATAGGGGCCTAAATAATTACCTATGCTATTTTGAGGGTTCCTTTTTTAATTATAGCATAATGGGCCCCAAAACCCTATTCTAATTGCGACACTAATTATTAATGCCCCTATATTACCCTCCCCCGTAAACCCATGTTCATGAGCCTCCCCTGGGTCATACGCCAAGGCACACGTGAAGGTTTCTGGCAAGGCGACCAAGAGGAGCGTGATCATGGCCTGCAAGGCAGGTGCCAGCTGTCCTCAAAGTAAGGTGAAGCAGGGCAAGCTCCAGAATGTGGGGGGATCCATAGCTGGGCCCCACCCTAACCTAGGCAATCTGTCCCTGAACACAAACCAGATATCGGTTAGCTCTCAAGCTGGGGTTGCCCGGATTGCAAGATCTGAATCTGCAAACCTTAAGCCTGGATGCCGCTGCAATCCACACTGCAACATCTCGTTGTCTCACAGAGCCCCAGCTCACAAAATTCCTGGTACGCTAAATTTTCAGATCCTAAAGCCGCAGGTCTGGCAAATCTTGATGCCTGGGGTCGCAATTGCTTTCTTGCTGGAACGCGGAAGCTAAACCAGATCCTCAAGTGTAGTTAACTCCTTCTCTGATTCTACTTGTTATCCTTATGCATAGGGCCTTAACTTAAGGCCTTAACCCACTTCGACCAGCAGAATCCTGTTAGATGCCACAGCATCAAAAAGCCCACTAGGCAACAGACCATATATAGATTGTAGATCCCTTTCAGGGTTCAGGAGGATTCAAAGCGTACGCCGTGATGAAGTGGATTCGGAATCCGACTAGAGTCAGTTTCTGGGAGGCAGCTGCAGATGAAGAGCACTCTTGCGCTGTGGAGGATTGCTGCTGCAAGAAACAGGCCTGGTAACCTTTGCAACTACTGTCACCTTTCAGGTTCCGGGTGTCGAGTTGGGTGGGTTGGAAGTAGAATTTTGGTCTCTCATCTAGGTCTATGTGCGCAGCTTCAGGGCAGGACTAGGGGCATAGATCAGAATAGTTTAGCGCTGAAGTTGTCGGAGTTCAGCGTTCATCAAAGAGTGGAGTCGGAGCCCCCAAAATAGTGCAGGTAATTATTTAGGCCCCTATATTAAAAGAACCCAACAAGAACCCGTCACATTTCGGACAATGTCCCGAACAGCAATCGCCTTCGGTGCCAGGATGTGCTGCTGGGGCCTCGGACGCGGAAATTCTGAATTCGACACTGGAGTGCAGGGCTGTGAAGAGAAGCGCGCGGGCATGCGGAATGAGAGTCTGGGTCTTCGGGCTTGCTTGAACCATCGGGGGTTTAGGGGTCAGGCTTTAGGGATCAGAGCTTAAGGTTTAGGGCTTATAAGGTTTAAGGCCTTGTATCCACATCCATGGATGCTAAGCGTGAAATTGGCTGGAGCGTCCTACCAGTAAATGCACTGGAGCGTGTAGGTAGCATTGAAGACCCACCTGAGGCTCTGACACCCTGGGATACCGACTCACCAATTTTTTCAATCATGTGCATGAATGCCCGTTTGAGGTGGGAAGGCCAACATATACGTCTTTGCCAAAGACGACGACCAAAGAACAAAGCCTAACCAGAACAAAGCAGCCCTAAACGATAAACCCCAAGTCTTGAACCCTGAATGCTTCGTTAGTAGCAACTGCAGAAAGCGACTCCAGGGCGCCGTGCTGCCGCAAGAGCCGACTCGAAGTGTTGCAGAAGGTCCGCATCTCCTTCAAGCCTTTTTGGTGTCGTTTAAGGGTTCTGCTTACAGGGTTCAGGAATCTATAGAGGTGAAGTTTCAGGCTTAGTGCATCTTAGTGCTATAGGGCTTCAGTGTTCAGGGTTTTTCCCCTGATCCCGGGCCTGGTTCATGATGTGGGTTCATCAGGCTTTCCCACCGAGATGCACTTACCTTAACCCTACGTAACCTACCTTTTTAAGGACTTATATAAGGAAATCATAGTAGGTTCCGTAGGGTCCGTGCGGAACTGGTGACTTCCGTGGGGTCTTTGGGGATTTGGCTTCCCTAACCATGCGGCCCGCTGAAGCTGAAGCCCGAAACTAAAGACCCTAAGCATGGGAAACCCTAAAGGGCCCCCAAGCCCTAAACTATAGCATAAGCCTGAAACCCTAAACGGCCTTGAGCCCTAAACCCGAAACCTGAAGCCCGAAATGGCCCCCAAACCTCGAGCCTCCAAATAAAGCTTCGCATCCGAGGCCTTGGTTGCTGCAGAACAGCGTCTCTTGGAAATGGAAGGACTCAGTGCATGTTGACTTCCTGAAGTGGCTCCCACGCAAGCTCTTCTATTAGTATGGGTATCTTTGTCGATTGAAATTAGAATTTCGGTGCTAAGCCTTGAACTGTCAGATCATACCAGCCCCTAAGACCTGCACCCTAAGATGTTACTAACATCCCAAGCACTATACCCCAAATCTTTCACCACAGAGCCCTACAATCCTAGGACATCCTCGTAAAGTGATGTATCCGACCTCGAAGCGTTTCAGGGTTCCATGTATATAAGATACCATCAACGGGGAATACTCCCATCCGTGCAGTTACTTTCAGGGTAACTTACTGTCTTTGGGCCCGATAACATAGGCCCCGGTCTAGCTAATTTAGATATAGAGTAGTAGCCCATCATCTATGCAACTGGTCTTCTTTGGCAAGGTGCGAGACTCATAAACCCAAGACATTTTTCTACCGTCATGCCAAAGTTCGACGAGCTTAGCCCAAAGCAAGATCTATTCAACGAAGCAGTATAAACAATGATCCGGATACGGTGGAGTCAAGCCCATCCTACAAGTATTAAGTAAGGATAATCTATCTATATTATCATATATCAATCATTACACTAAACAAAAACTTTTCCCAGTGATACTGCAGTTGTGTACCGATGGCTAATTGCTATGTTACTGCTGAGAGGAAAGGCGCGGTATCCACGTTCAGTTCAGAGCGCGAGCAGATCTTCTCGACTTCCACCAGGTTCAAGTCTCTTAGACTTGTACCTAAACGGGCCCAAGTAGTTACCAATACCCTGTTGGGGGTTCCTGATTACAAGTGTAGTATAGTTGGCCCCAAAACCCTATTCTACTTGTTAAGGCCCCTATATTGCCCATGCTTTGAGATTTTTTTTCTTGGGCCTTGGCTTTGAGGTCGTGGCTCCAGGTCCGGGACCCCGTAGCCTCCCGCTTGACCTTTGAGCAACTTCGGTGTTTTAGGGTTTAGGGTTTAAGTTTAGGGTGTGCACTAAACCCTCATTTGGGGAGGATCTGCTGCCGAAGAACTGCTTCGATCTCGTGGTGCGATCCTCTCACTGACTGTTCGGGGGCCTTGTCTCCTCACGGGAAGTGTTTCGCAACACGAGCTCGGACATTTTACTTCCTTGGTCACTTCGGACACAAGTTCGCCTCCAAGCTATCCAAAGAAATCCAGAGCTTCACCCACACAACAGCAGCAACATTGGGGGCCCGTACAGCCATCTTTAAAGACCCTACAACCCTTGAACCCCAAAGCCCAAAAACCCTACAGCCTGTCTTGTTGCCGGCCGGACAGTGCCAAAGTCATCCTTCAAATCTCTAAGCCCTCGACCCTGGAGTTTAGGGTTTTGAGGTTTAGAGGTTTAGGGTGTAGGCTTGAGAGTTTAGCTAGAGGCCCCCAAAGGGGCTGAAGAAGCCTGAAGCCGTAGTATTGTTGCACAGGTACTTGGTCCAAGTCCGTGGGGAAGATGCTGGGAGCCGTAGCCTCGAGACGTCTTTAGGCTTCAGGGTGTCGGGTTTAGGGTCTTTGTACTGTAAGGGAACTAGGTTTTGGTTACCATAATGAGGAAACCATGGTGTTTATTTACATATACAGTATATGATTTATTTTCTACAGATGCGTATTGTGCTAACTAAAATATGCTCAACCCAGTGGGTTGGAGTTTTCGGCGGCTTAGGAGGCGTTTGCAGCTTCATGGCAGTTATCAACAGGCTTTAGTTAGGGCCTACAGGCCGTAAGAGCATCAGGCTTGAGAGATTTGAGGCTAGGTTTGGGGATGGTGACGAGTGCAGAAGATGTTGCCTGTTTCGCGCTTGGGGTTTCCAGTTCTGCGGAAAGGGTTAGAAGGATTGCAGGATTGAGAGCCACGAGGTTTTCGTTCAGAGGATTCCTAGTCCCAGACACCCTTAAGCTGCAACTCGACAGTTCTGGGTGCGCTTGAGTTCCTGTGCACGGATGCTAGTAATTAGCACTGAGTGCCCGGTTTTGCGAAGGCCGACAAAACCTTCAGAACGATTTCAGAGTACAAAGATCCTGCAATGGGATTAAGCTTTCGCCACTGCCCAGCCCTGGTGGAGGGTCATGTGGCTGGTAAGTAAGGTTACCAGTACCGTAATTGGTGATCTTTTAACTGTAATTTTAAGTATACTTTCCTTATTTATAACCCTAACCCTAATCACTAAGTCCCATGGTCCTCTAAGCCAGCAGAAAGCCCAAAACTGAGATCCCGAACTCCTACCAGCAGTCCTGGGCCTTGAATTAAGGAATCCTCAGCTTGCGCCGGTATCAAAGGAAGCCACAAACCCAGAATCCTGAACCCTCGGTCACGCTGAGCCTAATGTTTCGGACATTCTGCTGTAGACCTTTGTTTCGGCCAGGTTTTGAGGTCTGAATAGCTGGCAATAGTATCCCTTCTGGTCCCTGGCTCTGAAAATCGGTAGTAGGATCCTTTTTCGTTTCTGGTTACAAGCAAGACTGCAATTAATCTACCCCCGGAACCCTATGTCTCGCCCTAAAACCTTTATGAGATCCTTGTAGCCTTAGTCGCACCCTGATAGAATCGTTTTGGGCTCTATCGTAGTTCATGCGCTTGAGGTCTCGTCGCTAGCACTGGCCTGCAGCTGCCTGGCTTTATCTTGGTTTGGAGATTTTGGGTCTGGGGGGGTTCAGGTTTTAGGCATATTTTTTTATAAAAACAAATATATATATACATATATATATATATATGTATGTATATATATATATTGTAGCTAAGTTAAGGTATCCAATGAGCTGATGCCCGCGGCAAACATGCCCAGAAATACTTCCTCCAGTGACTTCATTTGCCTAAATTTCCAATGGAGCCCTACAAGCAGTCGCCGTCAACACTATCAACGGTCTTTGGAGTGGCTTCCGTTGGACGCCTTACCATCTTGGGTAGGCGTTGGAGACACCAGCACGGGCGTTCCGGGTAGATAGTGGTAGCGAAGGGTTTCAAACACGACACGTTGCTGTGGCAAGGGTCACGCAGGTTGATAGTCAGACGGACGGGTAGATAAATTAAGAGTCAAGAGATAGAGTTAGATGTAGATTGAGAGCAGACTCTGCAGCTTGTGGAGACCGAATCTGAGAACCAGAGCTATAGGTTGAGGCAGACTTTCATCGACAGCTAACTACATAGCTAACATTGCCCCTGCATTAGCAGGCTTGTACTACGAGCCATATCTCGGTGGCGGATGGTGAGGTGAGCCCTTGGCATGTTCTGTCACCCGGACCACGTGGGGAAACGCGGATCCATGTGGCACTTATCTTCTTCTGCAAAGTTTCGCAGCGTCACAGACCCGTTCAAGCCTCTTGGCCGGAAGTCCTGCACCCCTCAGCCGCCCAGTTCGAATGCGTGCGTTGCATACATACATACTTACTTACTTCCTTGCATGCATTGATGCATGCATGCATGCCAGCACACCGGGATACCGATACATACGTACATACGTACATACACACCTACATACGTACATACATACATACATACCTACCTATTGCTCCAAAAGTAGACCAAGAAGGATGCTCGTTCAATCTTTTCTGGACCAGAGATCTGGCAGAAACGGGAAAGTGACCCAACACCTAGGCTTGGACGTCCAATGCAAGTTGTGTCAACTGTGGAAGCGACCTTTTCTCTCCACTCAAGACCTTCAGAAAGTTTCCAGAGGTTGAGGTAAACGAGGTCTTGACTTGTTACTTTCCTGTAAAACCATACCAATGCATCCCCTCACCTGTCCACACCTCGACTTACTGCACTCCAAACCCGAAAACACCCTCAACCCCGTCACATGGCTCTTCCTACCTGCAATACCACCTGGAAAGCAGTTGGATCCAAACATAAACAGCAGGAGCTGTTGAATGCAACTTGCCTCTCGAATTCAGGGCGTGCTGCTGCTGATATGCCTCCTTCGGGGCCACGAGCATCGTAAGCCCGAAAACACAGAACACGGGGTTCCTTCCCTGAAGCTTCGGAACCCTCAATGTGTAACTGTGTAACTTGCGTCTTTTCTATGCACTCCTCGGACTATTAGTGGTTGAATTGGGGGACTGTAAGATTCTCTCATGAGTTAAGTTATGCACACCTAGGAGTTTCGAAATGGCAGGCTTCTGGTCCAGGTTCATGCAGGTTCGTGATTGTGTCTTTTAGGGTTTAGGGCTTAGTGTTCAGTAAGCCAAGGGTTAGGGTTTACCATCGTGCAACCCAGCAGCTACAATCGTGCCGGCGCCCGCAACCTGCACGGACTCTGCATGTGCAGGGACGCGCCCCTAAGCTACTTCGGCCCCGTGCAATGCCGGAAGTAGGCTCGCAGGGAGCCAGCAAGGCGAACCCGGAAGAAAAAGTCCCTGGGGTGGGGCGTATGACCTTGGGGCCCGTGGGCTTTGGTGCTTTGAGGTTCAACCCTACACCCTAGACCCGAAACCCTGTGCTTTGGCTTTAACTTTAGGCGCGAGGGTCGTGGGAAACCAGCGACCTGGAGCCTCAAGCTACCCGGCTCCGAACTGACGAACATCGAAGCCCCGGTCATCGGGCCTTACATCCTAAATGCTATAAACCCCCTAAACCCTAAACCCTCCCCACCCCAAAACGGTTTGGGTTCAGGGCGATGCCTCGGCAACCGAGAGGCTGTGCGGCGAGGATTTCACGAGTAAAGTTTGGTGCAAGTCCCCACTCTGTGAGACGGCCCCAAAAAAACAAAAGGCTTTTCAGTGAGCTAGGATGGGAAAGCAGAATGGTTGGGATGAGTCGTTAGACTTCGTGGCTGAGCTGGTAAGCAGCTAACTTGTGCCACACACTTGAGGGCGAACCCAGCTAGGCAACTCGGGGAGAAGGTAGGGAAATACGGATTCCAGTGGAGGGTTGCTGAGTTTGGCTCAAGGAATATGACTTCAGAGCCTTTTGCATGAAGGACTGCCGGACATGGTGATTCAGAACTAAACCCCAAACCGTAAACCTTAAACCCTAAACCTTAATCGTAATGCTTCGTGTCTGGCGACCTTCCGGACAAGAGCTGGCCGCGATATGTGCTGCAGAGCTCCGTGCTGTGAAGAAGCGCTTGCGTGAACTGCATGGTTTCCCGGTGTATCTGCAACAACTTGTGCATGAAGGCCGGATCTTGACTGATGACGCCAAGCTGGATGGAGATATGGATTTGCAATTGGTGCTATGGACCATCTCCTGCTTGCCGCAACATCTCAAAGCTAAAGCTGCAAGAGATCTGGTATATGCTGCTCACAAGAATCATACTCACACTGTCTGGATGCTGGTGCTGACAAGGAATGCAAAGACGGGTTTAACATGACGGCCCTAATGCTTGCATCTGGGAGTGGTCACTCGGAGGTTGCATATTTTCTAGTGGGAGCTGGTGCTGACACGGAGTGCAAAGAACACTTCGGCATGACGGCTGTAATGCTCGCAGCTGCGAGTGGTCACGTGGAGGTAGCGCGTTGGCTGATGGGAGCTGGTGCTAACATCGAGTGCAAAGACCACTCCGGCATGACGGCGTTAATGCACGCATCTAAGAGTGGTAACTTGGAGGTTGCACGTCAACTGCTGGAAGCTGGTGCTGACAAAGATTGCAAAGACGGACTTGACCTAACGGCCCTAATTCTCGCATCCGGGAGTGGTCACTGGGAGGTTGCACGTCTGCTGGTGGAAGCTGGTGCTGATAAAGATTGCTGTGGCGGCTATTTCCCCTGCAGGACAGCCCTCATGCTCGCATCTGGGAGTGGTGACTTGGAGGTTGCACGTTTGCTGGTGGAGGCTGGTGCTGAGAACTGCCGTGACGATCACGGCAGGACGGCCCTGATGCTTGCATCTGCGAGTGGCCGCTTGGAGGTAGCACGTATGCTGGTGGAAGCTGGTGCACAGCAATCTGTATCAGCTTAGTTTAGGAAGAGATTAATTGTCGTCAAAGCAGCCCGGATGCCTGCTTCAAAGAGCGGTTGGCTTGCTTGAAGTGTTCGGCCTTTGGTTCTGCTAGTGGAAACTGGAGCCACCTGAGTTGATTATTGAGTCCACCTGTCGAACAGCTCTCAGGGAGGTTCCTAAAGCTGGCACCTGAGCTTGGCCCACTTTCAGGTTGTGCGCTTGCTGCTAGAAGCTGGTGCTGATAGAGTTTGTTGGGCCAATGGCGGCATGACAGGCATCTGAGAGTGGCTGCCTGGATATTGCACGTTTGCCGGTGGAATCGGCTGCTGGCTGATAAAGATTTGCCGTGGCTGTGACCGATTGACAGCCCTAATGCTTGTGTTAGAAACTGACACTCGGAGGCTGCACAACACACCAACTTTGGGCCTCTAGGATTCCTTGTGCCCGCAAGCCGAGATCCTTCAACCCAACCTACTGTATCGCACAGCAAGCCTAAACGCTTAATTTCGCCCCAGACATCCCAAACCGACATGCGCTCCCGACTTGTCGCGTGTGCTTGGTTTAGGTAAATTGAAGCATGTGCAGGGCTGCCGGCTTTTGCGGATTGTGAGTCTACGGTAGTGTGCCTTATAAATACTTAGAACAGGATTTTGGCGGTTCCTTATTATAGCTACAGTATAATACAACCCCAAACCCCTATTCTAATTATTAAGGCCCCGACATTAGGGGTTTCCCAAAGCTGGCGCCAAGAGTGTCCTGGCTTATACAGCGGCTGAATTCAAGAATCGGGGGACTTAGCAAGTAGATTACACAGAGAGTTTTAAGTGCCCTAACTGCCTAACTGCGGCTCCATGTCCATTACATCTAACCATGCTATTGCGTTAGCTGAAGTGCCCTAGCGTTTTCGTATTAGCTACTTTAAGGGACACATTCGAAGCCCATAAATGAACGAATGGGACACAGCGTCCCAGTCAGTCGTCCGCATGACTCGAAGACTTGACTTTGGGCCTGAGAGTTTCAGCCGACATTGGCTGACATTGGCGGTTTCCGTTTGGGCTAGGGTTTATAGGGTTTAGGGTGGGATGGGAGCTTGAGTGTGCGCGGGTTCCAGGCAATACGAGTGCCCCCGCTGCTTGGCACAAGCTCGAAGTTCGCGCCAGCTGGTTGCTCCACTTCACACTCCTTGACCGGCCATGGATGCACCTCAATGCAGGTTCCACAGAAAGTTTCGGAAGGCACCCTGAGCTTGGGGGAGGAAGCGATCTTTGTGCTCGTAGTACCAGCAGTATTTTGGCTGTTGCAGGTATGGGCAGGTATGGATGAAACCCTAAACCCTAAAGAAGTCTCGCAATCGCAAGCTTCCGCCAGTTCCTGCATGAGAAGCCCATCGCGGCGGACCTCAAGTGCCCTCTCGGAGGGCTTCCTATGACCGACCCAGTTGTGGCAGAGGCATCTTCTTTGAAAGTTGTTAGGGTTATCTTCAAGGATTGTGGGAGCTGGTATGTTTGGGGCTTCTTGCCGAGTTTAGTTGAAGTTTGGGTTTTGGTCTTCAAGGGATTCCGAATAAGTACTGTGGAGTGTATTTATTCCCTACTTAGGTACTTGAGCCCTAGGGGACTTGCACAGATCTGCGCGAAAAGCTGACTCTGACTGTTTTTGCAGACTGACGTATACGGTGTTGCTGCTTTGTCGGGGATTCTTCCCTGCCTTGGGACGGGTGTCCGACGGTGTGGCGATGTGGCAGGACGGATACAGCTACGAGCGCTCGGCCATTACCGCATGGCTGCAGGAGCCACGCGGTGGAGTGTCAATCCCAAACCCTAAAAGCCTTAGTGTAGCATCGAAAGGTACTCGTGTAGGGCCTGGGGCATGACGACGAGTGACGGTGTGCGCTTTTAGGCCCGTAAACCGCAAGTGCAGATCCCGACCACCCGAGCCTGAAGCCTGATAAAGGGGCCTGGACAAGCGAGGTTTCGGGGTACATGGTTACATAGCAAACTCGAGAGTTGAAGGGGGTACTGGCACATAGTCACCAATTGTTGAGACGCCCCCCCCTCATCTACAGGTGTCGAGACACACGAAAACCTTGGACATTCATATCCGAGACCTTACTTTCGGGCAAGAAGACTCCTTTTGAAAAGCCTCGAGAGGTTCGAACCCGAAGAAATATTGGATCCTTAAGATTCTATATGAAACGTAGTAATTGCAATATAAATGCCCCAAACCCTAAACCCATCTAAAAACTCAACCGTGGTGTTTCGGGAGTACAGGATGTTAAAATTTCGAGGAACAAGGCGGCTTGTCCAGGTTTTAGGGCTCAGGGTACTTTCAACAATCGGCACAGACGTGCGGATGGCTGCCAGGCAATTTGATGGAGTCCCTATGAAGTGCGATCCTGACACGAGAAACTTTAGAAGTCCCTTTGCACCCTCTGAGCCTCATAGGCATTCTAACGGTCATAGTGCTTTGTTTTGACTAAGAGCACAAACTCATTCAATACCCATCTGAACCTCCCTTCCCGCAGGCTGCCGACTGGCCATTTAAGAAGGAAGCATCCAGCACGACAGATGCTGGGCATGTACTGTTAAACTCGAAAATCCCAAGGCATTTCACAATGCTTTCAGGCACCCTAAACCCTAAACTAAGCCCTGAACCCTAAACCCCCGAAGCCCTCCCGATTCTCACGCCAGCCGCAGGACCAGGCGACTTCACCTCGGACTCGGATGCCCATGTCTTCCAGGCCGGGGCCCTCCGCCGCAGTTGCCTGCGAGCCTCCAGGTTGGAGCATGGGCTTTTCTGATCCGAAGTGGCCGACACCTTGCCTCACACCTCATAATCTACTGTATATGATATACCATAACTGCCACAAGCCCGAAGGCCCAAAGGCCTAAAGTAAAAGTCCCACAGCTCTGAAGACTGCAGTCAGCTACATGCAGTTCAACTAAAGAAAGTTCGCGTGTCCTCCTTTTCCCTCCTCCGTTTTCCTTGTTTTCACAAGGTCTTTGAACCTTGTGTGGAAACCGGGAACTCCAACAGCCGAAAGAGCCGTCAAGCATCGCCACCGCGTTTCGGGTTATAGACTGAATCTTGAATTTCTCACTCTGAATTACCCTGACTTAATCGAAAGCAGGTGCAGACCAGGATTATGTCGCTTTGCACCCCGAACCCCGGCACTTCCCTGAAAATGCCCCACCACCACTGAATCCTTACCGAAAGCAACCAGCTCGATTCGCTTAAGTGGTTTTCCTTAGTGAAGAGAGCGATCCTACCACTTTTAGTCTAGAGCCGGATCCTTGGTGTACTGCAGTAAGGGCTCCTGGAGAAAACAGGGAGGATCGACCTTCCGTCCAGGTTGGAAGACAACGGTGATCTCAAAAAGGCACGAAGAGGGATTGCTTTTGTTTGGTGCAAAACGGATGTCCAACAAGACCGAAGGAGGTTTCATGCAGGATCTGGTATGGTTTGAAGTTTCAGGCTTGTACTCTTCGAAAGAAGGGTTCCTGTGTAGTGCAGGGTGTTCGGGAGGAAGCAGAGCAGGTGCATCGACATAAGGTTCTTCACCCTTCGCATACGTGTTATATAATTTTCCTGAAGAAGCGACAAGATTTCCTAAGACCCGTAGAACTTTCGAAACTCGGAGTCCGAAACCACATCACACTAACCTCTCAACTTTACAGCCTACAACCCTAAGCCTTGCACCTACCTAAACCCCAAACCCAAAGCCCTATGTCAACCCCCAAAACCTAAATCCTAATCCCCATGTCAACCCGAAACCCTAAACCCCTAAACCCTAAACTCCTAAACCCCTAAACCCCTAAACCCCTGAACCCTAAAACCCCTAAGCCCCTAAGCCCCTAAACCCCTGAACCCTAAACTCCTAAGCCCCCTAAACCCCCAAACCTTTAAACCCCTCAGCCCCTAAGCCCCTACACCCCCAAACCTTTAAACCCATCAGCCCCTAAGCCCGGATCCTCAAGGCTTGGAGCTTTTAGCCCCCAAGGCCTGGTCTTCAAAGATCCAACCGCAAGGTCAGTAGGCGTAGATCCCGTTAAGGGATCCTTTAAGGGTTTAGAGGTTAGCTTAGATCTCCAATACCCAACCTTTAAGCTTTTTGGGCGCTTATAGTCTAGTAGGAACCGGAAAGTTTAACCTTTTATTT
The DNA here is from genome assembly GCA_003297005.1 of Symbiodinium sp. clade A Y106. Classification (NCBI taxonomy): domain Eukaryota; class Dinophyceae; order Suessiales; family Symbiodiniaceae; genus Symbiodinium; species Symbiodinium sp. clade A. The sequence continues at coordinate 87,011 of BGNK01001074.1, read as the reverse complement.
CGGTAACTTATTGGGGGAGTAAGATGCGCAGATAGGCGCCAGGTGCCCTACTTGGAGACTTTAAGGCTTCAGGGTGGGAGGTTCAAGTTTAGGGTTTAGGGTCAGAACTATGGTTACAGCCACTTAGGACTCCAACAAGTGTACTTATAACTCATAAAAAGCAGTTTGTCCCTACTTGGTCCCTTTCCCATTGTTTGACGCCAGAGGTGGGCTGGGAGTATTGTACGGGCCGGAATAACTAGGAACAGTTGCCCTCAGGGTTCCTTGTTGGGTTATAGTTTCAAACCCAATTCTAGTCATTGAGAATAGAACCTGTATAATGGCCCTTGTAAGGAATCCTATTCCAGTTAATTCGGCCCCAATATTATGTAGGCGTTGCGAGCTTGCCGTTCAGGATCAAAGGAGGTCAAGTTCAGGATTTAGGGTTTAGGTGCAAGACCGACGATGCTTTTCAGGAGGTTTCGAGAGTCAATATCATGGAGATAGGGTACTGGGTTATTTGGGATCTCGGGTTCACCCATCCTTAAACCCGAAGCCCTAAACTCCTAAACCCTAAACCCTTACATGATTGGAGCGATTTCGAAAGGCGATTGGCGAACTGAAGATGCTCTTGGCGAATCCGCCCGCCCAGGAAACAGTGTGGTAGTTTGGAAACTGTAAACTCCAACAGCCCTAGCTTTTATATTGAAGGGGTTCTGGCGAGACTTAGTGTGATTCTGATGGTTTTAAGTTCCATTTTCTTGGACATGGACGGTTTAGAGTTTAGGGTTTAGGGTTACCCTAAACCCTAAGCCCTAAACCGTATTGGGTTGGTGGGGATCTTGCGAGTGTTTTCCATGCGATCGCAAGCATTCACAAGCAATTCCTGATCGGCTCCGCGTAACATCCGAACTGGACAGAAAGGCCCGGCTCGGAACTTCGTCATTGGCCGTGAGGCCCCTAAACCAAAATAGGGTTTACCTGGACCCCCAAAAGTAGGTAAAGTAATGGCCCAAAACCTGCAAAAGGCTATTGTTGGTACGGGTTTAGGTTTAGGGCTTACTTGGGGCCTGCAGCCAAGGTCGTTCCTTCAGGTTTTCATTTCAGTTTCGCTTAGAGCGAATTGCATGATCGCCGGGAAGTTAGCGGGGCAGTTGACTCGAAAGCAGCAGGCCGCTGATGCCTTCTTCTTCGGAGGGCACTTTAGAGGCCACGACAACGCATAACGAAAATCAGAGGCCCCAAAGCATGAGCATCTGTGGCGGGCTGCATTGCAAGCAACGACACCGGGGCACGCATCATGAGCATCAATGGCAAAGCGATTCGAAAGTAACGGCACCCAGGCACGAAGCATGAGGATCAAATGGCCAACCCCGTTGCAGATCACGACAGGTGGTATTCATCATGAGCTGCAGAGTCCAAGCACTTTCGGGGGAGCATCAGTGGCTGTTATCTGTCCACACATCATGAGGGTCAGTGCTCCAAGCGAGCAGTTCATGACACCCGCACACCCAGCAACGGGCATCAATGACCGCTCCGGGAATGCCTCATCAGGTGGCCGGCCTTTTGCAGGTCACGACACCCAGGCATGCAAGCATCAGAGGCCGAGCACTTTGCAGATCAGGACACCCGCACGCAAATCATAAGCATCAGTGGCGAACCGCTTTGAAGGTGACGACAATTGTATAAACGCTTGGGCACACAGCATGAGCATCAACGGCGAACTGCTTTGGGCACACATCATAAGCATCCGTGCAACCCAGCCACGCGTCATGAGCATCAGCGGGCCAAGCGTTTTGCCGGCCACGACACCCACACGCGCATCATGAGCATCAGTGGCTAGCCGCTTTAAAGCATACGACATTCATGAGCATCAGTGCCCAAAGCACTGGCAGTTCACGACAGCTGCGTAACCGCTCCGGGTATATCAATGCTTTGCGGGCCACTCGTGCTCGTGATGCACTGTCCGACGCCATCGTTTTCTCTATTTTTTCAATGTATCAGAGCAATTTTCCATTGATGCCCGGGTGTCGTCACCTGCAAAGCGGTCGGCCGCTGCTCTCCGATGTCCTGATCTCCAATGTCGCAGAGCAGCAAACAGTCGGCCACTGATGCTCATGATGCGCTGACCGACTTCGTGATTTTCAAAATCTCAGAGCTGACGCCCGAGTGTTATAACGTGCAGAGCGGTCGGCCACTGATGCTCGCCGTGACCTTGAATGTTTCAAAGCAGCTTCCCGTATGCGTAGCTTGCGAAGCGCTCGGCCACTGATGCTCATGATGCGCTCTCCATGGCTCTCCGACGTCGTGGTCTTCAATGTTTCGGACCGGTTTCCCTTTGATGCCCGCGTGTCGGAACCTGCAAAGCGGTCGGCCGGTGATGCTCATGATGCGCTCTCCATTGCTCTCCGATGTCGTGATTTTCAATGTTGCAGAGCACTTTCCCATTGATGCCTGGGTGTCGTCACCTGCAAAGCGGTCGGCCGCTGATGCTCATGATGCTCTCCGACGTCGTGGTCTTCAATGTTTCAAATCGGTTTCCCTTTGATGCCCGGTGTCGGAACCTGCAAAGCAGTCGGCCGCTGATGCTCATGATGCGCTCTCCGTCGCTCTCCGACACCTTGTTTTTCAATGTTTCTGACGATAAATTTCCTGTGGATGCCCGAATTTCGTCACCTGCAAAGCAATCGGCCGCTGATGCTCATGATGCGCTCTCGATTGCTCTCCGATGGCGTGATTCTCAACGTTGCAGAGCAATTTCCAATTGATGCCCGGTGTTGGAGCCGGCAAAACGGTCGGCCACTGATGCTCATGATGCGCTCTTCATTGCTTTCCGATGTCGTGAGTCGATATTTTGCAGAACAATCTTCAATTGATGCCGGAACCATTCGGAACCTGCAAAGCGGTCGGCCGCTGATGAACATGATGCGCCGATGTCTTGAGGTTCAATGTTGCAAAGCAATTCCCATTGCTGCCTGGGTGTCGGAACCTGCAAAGCGGTCGTGATTTTCAATGTTGCAGAGCAATGTCTCATTGATGCCCGGGTGCGGAACCTGCAAAGCGGTCGGCCACTGATGCTCATGATGCGCTCTCCATTGCTCTCCCATGTTGTGATGTCCAATGTCGCAGAGCACTTTCCCATTGATGCCCGGATGTAGGAACCTGCAAACGGTTGGCTGCTGATGCTCATGATGCGCTCTCCATTGCTTTCCTCGTGATTTTCAATGTTGCAGAGCACTTTCCCATTGATGCCTGGGTGTCGTCACCTGCAAAGCGGTCGGCAGCTGATGCTCATGATGCGCTCTCCATTGCTTTCCGATGTCGTGATTTTCAATGTTTCAGATCGGTTTCCCATTGATGCCCGGGTGTCGGAACCCGCAAAGCAGTCGGCCGCTGATGCTCATGATGCGCTCTCCATTGCTTTTCCCATGTTGTGATTTTCAATGTTTCAGATCGGTTTCCCATTGATGCCCCGGTGTCGGAACCTGCAAAGCGGTCGGCCCCTGATGCTCATGATGCGCTCTCCATTGCTCTCCGATATCCCGAATTCCAATGTCGCAGAGCAATTTCCCATTGATGCCTGGGTGTCGGAACCTGCAAAGCAGTCGGCCGCTGATGCTTATGATGCGCTCTCCATTGCTTTCCGTTGCCGTGATTTTCAATGTTGCAGAGCAAAGTGCTCGGCCGCTGATGCCTATGATGCGCTCTCCACTGCTTTTTCCATGTTGTGATTTTCAATGTTTCAGACGCTTTCCCATTGATGCCCGGATGTCGGAACCTGCAAAACGGTCGGCCGCTGATGCTCATGATGCGCTCTCCATTGCTTTCCTGGGTGTCGGAATTTGCAAAGCGGTCGGCCGCTGATGCTCATGATGCGCTCTCCATTGCTTTCCGCTGTCGTGATTTCAATGTTGCAGAGCAGTTTCCCATTGATGCACGGGTGTTGGAACCTGCAAAGCGCTCGGCCACTGATGCTTATGATGCGCTCTCCATTGCTTTCCGATGTCGTGATTTTCAATGTTGCAGAGCAGTTTCCCAGTGATGCCCGGGTGTTGGAACCTGCAAAGCGCTCGGCCGCTGATGCTTATGATGCTAGCTTGTGAAGGGCTTGCGTCTCGGCGTTTATGATGCTGGCAGATTCAGGCCAGAGTATGGAAATGCATGTTTGCACCGCCAACTAAGGGGTTGCAAGTAAAACTGGTTCTGGCAAGAGAACCCGGAATATCGAAAAGCCTGAACCCTGAGTCTTAATAGCCTTGAAGCTGTATAAAAGGAGTTCCCCAGCGTCCCTATGCCCCGTGCCCCCAAGTCCAAATTCCTTCAAATAGCCCCGAAGCCCCGAAGGAGGTAACGATCACATGGAATGCCCCCGGACCGGAGCCAATCAGACGGTCGTTAGTCGCTGGACTGCTTGGCTCCCAGGGTTTTTACCGCCGTAAAGTTTAATTTCTGAAGGCCAACATCCCTGAACCCCGTAAAGACTTAGGTCTAAACACCAAAGGCCCAACCTAGGGACCCTATAACCCTCAAGCCCTCAGCTCTATTCAGCCTCAAGCCCAATATATCTCGATGTTTAGAGATCTCACTTCGATCTGCTTCCCCTACAAGTCCACTAAACTCTAGACCCTCTGATTTAAGCCAAAAGTTTTAAACCCTGAAAGAAACCCAAACCGTGTAACCCCTAAGACCTGGATCCTCAAACCCCCTAAACCCTGGACCATGTAATCCCGAAACCCCAAACCTACAGCTTCAACCCCAGAGCATTTGATTGAATCCCTGAGCCTGCCCCGGCTAGGGTTTTTTTCCAGCAGCCAAGATGCCTACAGGAACAAGGTAATCCTATTCCGCTCTACTGCTTGCAGCCGCGGTTTGGGATTTAGGCATCTTATTTCTGATTTGGTGGCTCAGGTTCTGAAGTTTGCTCAGGCTGAAAAGGTTTTAAGGACTTAGGGGTCCCCAGTCTGGAGCATAGATGGCCCTGAATGGCAAGGCGCATCAACCTTGTTGTGGTTCGATTTGGTTTTGGGGCATCTTTGAAGCCGAGACCCTAAACCCTAAACCCCTAAATGAAGCCGAGAATCCCTGATCCCTGAAGCCTACGACCCCATCATGCTTAAGGCTTAAAGGCTAAAGCCACAATCCGCGAGGGTTTCAAGCGAAATCCTACAATCCCTACACATTCCTAAGCTATAATCCCTGAAAGTAAACCCTACAATTCCCAAGCCCTATACCACTTAATCCCCACAGCTTGAGTGCTAATAAAACCCTGGAAAGCTAAACTCAACCCTGGATGAACAACGCCATAGAAAAGAAACAAAACATGCTAATTAACAGAAAGAAAACAAAGAGCACAAAGATTGCATGCGATATCTTGCGCCTCGGAAGTCTCCAAAGGTCATTTCTCCCAGCGATGCCTCAGACTCCTCGGAGTGGGAGGCCTCAAAGGGAAGGCGAAGTCGTCAGAAGACTTGGGGTTTATGGGTTTAAGGAAGGTCGTATAAGTGGTTTTTGCAGTTTGTGCCACATAGAAGTTAAATGAAGGTTTGATACGGATTTAGGGTTTAATCATCGCCACCCTCATCATCATCATCGTCATCATGATCATGACCATCATCATCATGGGTTGTCAGGCTTGACTTGTGTGTCGGCCCGGGCTATCACCCCAAAGCCGGAACATGAAATCCTAAACCGACCCTAAATTCTGAAGCCTCAGCCATCAGCCCTACACCCAAGATCCGAAATAAGACCCCCCCCATGTCCGAAAGCCCAGAGCAAACGCCTGCGTGGTTTAAGGGTTTAGGGTTGAGTTTAAAAGCCAAACCCAAGCCCCAAACCGTCAATCCTAAACCCTCAACTCTTGGAGGTTTTGTCGGAGCGCCAGACTGACGACGCGAAGCTCCGGGCAGAGCAGACGGAGCCCTGGCCTGGGTTTAGGGTTTAGGGTTTAGGGTTCATGCAGAGTGTAGAAGCCTCTGGGAGTTTCGGGTTGGACAGACTTCACAGGAGACGTTCGCGAAAAGCCATATGGGAGTGTGCGCAAGGACATGTCCTACATCCTGAGCAAAATCTTCCGTGCCTCTCGGCCACTATGTGGGTCCGGGTTAAGGGTTTTGGAGCGACCCCGACATGCTGAAAGCCTAAAGCTCAAAAACCTTACCTCGCACAATTCGATTTTCTGGGCTTTTAACCTGGACCGCTTGCGCCCTGTGTCAGGCGAAAAAAATCAACAACCTATTACAAAGCCCCTGAAGCAGAAACCCCTACCTCCTTGAGGCCTTTCAGGTCGAGAGGTTCCACCCCGAGGCTGCATGAACATCCCTCCCGTCCAATCCCTGCCTTTTGTGATTCGGAGGTGTGGAAGTTGCACGGTAGGGTTTGGTGTCTACCCACGTGCAAATCGTAAAAACGGCTTGCTCTGAAACTGCTTCGATCCTCTGCACGAAAAGTGTGCTAGGGTTTAGGGGTTGGAAGCCTAAGCTGGGAGTTTTCTCAAAACACGGCAGTTTCATTGAGCTTCGAGAGGCTTCCCTGGAAGGCGGCAGTTGTTGGCAGGAGACTAGACTGTGCCGTAGGACTTAGGCATGACATCAAGCTTAAAGCTGTGCATCTTGAATCCTGAAGGACCTGGGGGACTGAGAAGATGGCAAATCCTAGATGCAAGTAAATTGTACTTGAACCCGGGCAGTCAGATTGAGAGGTCTTGGATCCTCTTCGGCAGCTTCTCCTAGACGTTTTGGACGGTTGGACACCGCAAAGCATGCCACTCGCCTTAGACAGGTCCCTTCTCTGAACCGCCCTGCGATGGTACACCCTCAAAAACCGAGCGCAGGTTCGGGACCAAAACTCTAAACCCCAAACCCTAAAGCCCTAAACCCTAAAACCCCAAAACCCCAAACCCTGAACCCTAAAACCCTAAGCCCTAAACCTGCGGCTACGAAGCATCTTGCGACAATGGATCCATCAAAGCGCTTGCAGGGCCTTTGGCTTTCAGTAAAGGGGAGCATCGGGGCCGAAACCTTTGGAGATTTGTCAGCTAAGGAACCTGGCTCGATTAGTATAATATGGGCTAACTGGAAGGATTGTGTACTGTATTGCTGCTACGTTTCCTGCTAGTGCTCCCAGCGCGACACCCGGAATTTCGGTGTTTAGACCGCCGATTTGTTTAATCTTGCGGTCGCCCCGCCCTTCTTGCCATCATCCCCTGAGCCCAAGAAAGCCTAAGCCGAAGGCCTTGGCTTTTGGCAGCCTCAAAACCGTAAGCTTGGAGAATCCAGAATCTGGAGTCTGATACGTGCAGCCGTAACTCGTAACACCATCCTCCGAATCCTGCCCTGAACCCCAAACCCTACCAGGACCCCCCCAAGTGCCCTCTAATAGAGCCCTGAAGGTCCTTAATAGTGGGCATTTAGGGTATATTAGAGGGTAGTTGGGGCACCCTAAAGCCCTAAGACTCCTTTCAACCCTAAACCCTAAATCCCTAAACCCTAAACCCTAAATCCTTAAGCCCTAAACCCTAAATCCCAAGCCCGGAAACTCTCAAGTCGGCAGGGTCGCGATTGGCGACGAGAGTGCGGGCAAGAGCACCGTCCTAGAGATGCTGGCCATGCTCTCCATCTTCCCAAGGAAGTCCCCCGGATCCTTTGAAGCTTCCTTGCAGGGCTCTTTAAAATTAAAGCACCCTATAAATAAGAGGTACTATAAGGGTTAAATTTATGCTTTCCATCTTCACATGAAACACGCATTTTCGGTGTAGGGCTTTGGGGGTTTAGGGTTACAACAGGGCCCTCGATTCAGTTTTTGTTGGGTTGAGCACTGTGGGACCTTTTGCTTGAATCCTCAGTCAGACTTCAGGTTAATGTAGGAACCTGATTAAGAAACCCTGGCTATAGCCCAAATAGTAGGATTCATATAAGGAACCCTTATAGACTAGGACTTTGGGCTTAGATTTGGGGCTTGGTGTTTTGGGGTTTACTCTTCGGGGATTCTGTCCTGTTTTGGCCTTGGGTTGAAATAGAGTGGGCAGCCGGTTCATGGTTCTTTTTCCGGGGTTTCGGATTCTGATGGGTTTAGGGTTGAGGGGTTGACGGTTTGGGGTTTAGCTTCCTTGCAGAGTCAGATGCCACTTCTGTTTAAGCAGGCCTTTGCTTGAAGCCTTCCTTGGAACTGTCCCGAACCTGTCACAGTGCCGCACATGATTTTGTTCTGTGAAGTCGCTTCACGTAGCACACTCAATCGCCCCCAAGCCTCAAGACCCACATAGGCCCCCAAACCCTTATCCAAACCCAAAATCACCCTGTACCGTGTACCCTCAAGCCGTAACATAGAAGCCCTGAACCTGAAAACACAGATCCCAAACCGTAAACATAAACGTCTTTGGGCCCAGGCGACGCTTCTGCACACGCTTAGCCACGCATCTCCGCCTCCGCCGGAATCCGGACCTCTGTCGAACCACTTTGTCGGTGTGCACCGTGGCTTGGCTTCGCACCAACGAGGTAATTCCTTAAAGGGTCCCTTCAAGAGCTCCTATATAGTCAATGGGGTACTACGAAGGGTTCTGAGCCCTCTTGGCCCAAGCATCGCAAGCATTTGCATGTTCTCGCCTCGCGACACTTGAGATTGCAAATGCTGGGGGTTTCGCGGTTGAGGGTTTTGGTTCAAGTTTCTGGTTGAGGCTTCTGGCGCTCCGGGGGGCTCTTTTGAGTTATATGGCCGCGCTGTTTTACGATCCTGAGTTAGAAGAGATAATGACCCTCGAATTAGGACGGTATCTAGAAGGAGTGAGACTGTACAAGATAACGGTATGTGTTGGGGCCGGCTACTTTTCCGGGTTCCGTATGGTTGTCGGGATGCTTAACATCAAAGCAATGCGCCAGATGAAATACAAGGGGTTAGGATGTGGAAAGGTCTCTCGACGCATCATGCCAAAGTCGGAAGTCCAGACCAGATCGTGATAATCGGATGATGTAGTCCGCAAAGGAATTGCTAGAGGCGACTTGTTCGTAGCCGATGAAGATTGAGATGAACGTAACAGCTTATGAAGATGATGGTATTATGGGTATCTCCTGAACACAGAAATCTGCGCGATTCCCACAGCTACATGCACAACCAGTGGTGCAGCCGCCGCCACCGGCGCCACCACCCCCACCCTCACCCCGCCACCGTCACCATCACCGCCACCGACCCGCCACCCACCACCCACCACCCACCACCACCACCACGATCACAGCCACCACATCACCATAATCACACTGGTTTTCTTCATGCTCATCTCCTCTGTCCAGCTGTAACTAATATCCACAGAGACGTAAACAACGGTTGACAGTGGTGTTGATTTCAGGGTTCAGGCAGAAGAACACCGACAGCTACACAGTCTTCCTCCGAAGCTTCCATGCAACATCACTGACACTTGGATCTCCCGAATCGAAGCTTCCTCTGACATTCAATCCCAAAGAGCTCTGAAGCCCTTGGCCCAAAACCCTGAATCCTAAACCCTAAAGCCCAGACAGGGACCGACCACTGTCTCCCGAAGGTGACATCGCAGGGCGAAAGACGGGAAGGGAAGGCAATGGTAGTGCCCAAGGAGAAGCCGGCTAAGAGCGTCAAGTTGCAGGTTTAACACTTCGCAGCAGGCCTTTCTCGAGTAGGGCTTCGGAGCTTGAGATCCTACCGGATCAGCGAGCATGTCCGTGATGCGGTGTGGACTCCGTGAGGGCTTCCTGGGTTCCAAACCTCGCAGATTCTGAATGAGTTTGTTCATAGGTTCCAACTCAGCAGAAAGTGCTTGAATCCTCCGACACCGCAGCTCCTCCGACTGCATGAACTTACACGGTTTTCTCCGCATGGTGTGTCATGTTGTAACAGGCAAGAGTCCGCAAGCGTGGCACCCCCTGCATATAGATTCTGATGTAAGAAGACGTACAGGTTCAAACCTGTCTATGTATGTCAGTAAGCAAGGATGGATGTAGGGATGGATGGATGGATGTATGCATCTGTACGTACATATGCCTCGCGAGCGCACGGATGCGTAGCAACAGCACCCTGAAAGCCAGCGGGTCAATCAAGAAGCTCGGGAAGACCCCTTCCAAAACTGCGCTTTAGGCGTTAAGGAGTCGAAGCCTATGCCGAAATCTTTTGTTTTCCTTCCAGGAGAACGGCGATAGGTGGGTGCAGGAAGAGATGGACCGCCTCGTTTTAGAGCTGTCGAACGGTCAAGAAGGCAGCCTTTTGTTGATTTTTGCGCTGGGGCGCGGCTTGATCTTTCGAGGTCCTGAGCCTTTCGGTCTAGGGTCTACAGGGTTCAGGGTAGGGAAAGTTTAGGGTTTGGAGCCTCTGGCCTTTCGATGCACATGAACTAATAATTACGTTCATCTAGAGGCCTCGTCTTTGAAGGCACTCTCCAGGGACGATCGAACTCCGAAACTCTGTTTGAGTTTACCCTCGAAAATGGGAAAACGGAGCTGTAGAGAAGTACCCACATCCTTAGAGCCTCAAGGCCCCGGAGGCTTTTTCCGCTCATCTGGGAACTTCGGGCTCAAAACCCAGAGGCCTGAACCCGAAAGCCGGCTACGGCTCAAGCCGTTTTGGCTCAAGGCTCAAGGACCTTGGTAGGCCCCCGTCCGTTGGTGCTCATCTTCTGCTTGTTCGTCGCCGACGTGAGGGATTTCAGGGGCGTGTTCATCGTCTTCTGGCTGATCGTGATCACCGCCGATAAGCTCCCTCTGGGTGGACCTGACCCGGCCCCTTGTGACGATTCGCCGGTCCCTCTTCATGACGACGCCTCGGGATGTCCGGCCTGGATCCCCGACTGAGTTGATCCCTGAGAGCAGTGACGACGAAGACCTGATCTCCGCCAAGGAAGATGACAACGAAAAGCCTGGGGATGTGGGTGGCTGCTCGAAGCGGAGGGATGCGGGTGCTATGGCTGTGGATGCCACTGGAGGTAGTCCCGGGCGTGGAAAGAGGTCGCGTGAGCCGCCTGGTCCCTCCGCCGCTCGCCCTCGACGCCATGGGGGTGACCGCCCAGAAGGGAGGGAAGTTGAGCAGACCGAGGACAACGATGGTGCCCCGGTCACCTCTGGGGAGTTACGCCGACTTCTTGAAGTGCATCTTGGGCCGATTGCTGCGTCGTGGACCGAGATGACTGGGAAGGTCAAGAGCCTGGAGGAAGAAAGGGATCGTGACCGCCAGGAACGCGAAGTCGTCTTGGGCAGGGTTGTGCACATCGAGAACGAGAGAGTGGACGAGAAGAAGGACCGCGAGGTGATGCACGGGAGGATCGCCAGGATGGAACAAAAGGGGGCGGGAGTCGATGCTCAGATCAGCCAGCTCACCAAAGACGTCGAGGACCTCAAGCAAAGAACCATGGCCAAGCCGGCCCCGTCGGGAGGCAACGCTGGAGATGGGAGGAGCGACCCGTGGGCTGAGTACCGAGTCAAGCATGGACCTGCCCCTGGGATGCCTGGCTCGGGGGCTGCTGGACCTGGACATCGTGATGCTCCATCTGGGGGCAGTGTTGCTGGGGAGGAACTCTCCGAAGAGGACAAGAGGACACTGATTGTGGGAGGTTGGGCCCAGGACTCCAAGAAGCAGGTGATCCTTGATGAGAGCGAGGGTTTTCTGGGGCGTAGTGCCGTCAAGGAGCTCATCGACCAGACGGCTCTGACTGTGTGGGGTCCTCGCCGCTCCTTTGGGGTGCTCAAGTTCGTCCTCTCCGGGATGGTGAGACACCGAAGGAAATGCGAGACAGGATGTGGGGCGTCATTCAGTCAGCCCGCAGTGAGCCATACCAGCTCGACTCGACTTGCAGCCTTGGCAGCCCTAAGAAACTGTGGTGCAGCTTTACCAAGACGAGGGAGGCGAGACGCCGGAGCGCCCATGGGTCCATGCTCCGCCGCGTCTGTGTTGGCCTGGTCACGGACGCTGCCTCGAATAATGAAGCACACAACGCCCTTGCCATGACCGAGAGCGCCTACGAAGTCGATTGGGGGTCAGGAACGGTGTGGGTTGGAGAATTTAAACTTGGGTCGGCCACCCACAGGGCACCCCGTGGAGACGGTGTCAAACAGATGGGCTCGGGATGGGTAGACCTTAACGCGGTCTCCCGGGCAACTGGCATCGCGTATGACATCGCCATCCAGGCCTTCGAGAGGGAGTTGTGACAGGATGGGCGGGGTGGTTTCACCGAGAGCCTCGAGTACGATACTGCACTTAGTGATTATGGTGCTCGGGGTGCTGGACCTCGGCTCAATGCTCAACCGTCGACACGGGTGGTGAGAAAATTTGGGTCGTGGAACATTGCTGGTCAGAGTCTTCCTAAGGTTGACCTCGTGGCTGGCACCTTTGACCTACTTTGTGTTCAGGAAATGCCTCGTGGTTCTCCCGGTTGGGACGAAAACGAGACAGACAACTTTGTGTGGTTTTCGCACCAAGGAAAAGACCAATGGAGGGGTGTTGGCATCGCAGTGGGCCGTGACATCTTCGACAGTGTGACCGACAAGATCTCATGCGAGCGTGGTGCCGGCTGGGTCGTGCGCCTCAAGAACCACAAGCGAATCATCCTTGTTTCCTTGCACTGCCCCACTGGGGTGAGTGTTGCGGAGTACCATCGTGACATCGTCGAGTTCAAGCAAACCCTCAAAAAATGGCACGCTGACCTCCCTGTCCTTGCTGGAGTTGACGTCAACGAGGTGGTGGGGTGGAACGCTGATGACTCGAGTGACGCCTCCATACGCTCTGGGGCGAAAATCGACAAGACCTTGGAGGCCATGGCTATCCTCAATCTACGCCCCGTCGCCCCCCAGATGTGTGATCGCACTCGCCCAACGCACTACCCGCGGGATGTATCCCGGGAAGGGAGGCACATCGACGCCATTTTCACACGTCGTGTTGGGGTTACTCCAGTAATCCTGCGTCCCGAGATGAGGCTGGAGATCAATACTGACCACGCCCTGCTTGAGCTGCACGTTGAAATTCAGAGGACGAGGCCCGCCAGATGGTTTGATTCCAGGCCCAGATGGGTGGTGGGTTGCGACCCACTGCCGTCGGTACAGTGCTTTGGGGACCTTGAGAAGCTTGCCTCTTCGCGCTGCAGACCTCGCCTCAAATGCTCCTACAGCGATGGGGAGGAGGTTCGCCGTCTTGTTTGCGAAGCTAAGCATGCGGGACCTGATGAACGCAAGGCCAAGTGGAAGCAAGTGCACCGCGAAAGGAGACAGTCACGGCGTCACTGGCAGCAGCAGAGGCTTTCCAACTACTGGGATGTTTATCGGGCTCACAAAGCCACCAAACGCCGAACCAGCTGGTGGGGTGAGCTGTTGACGTGCCGCTCCAGTACTGACGTTGCTGCTGAGGTTGAAAAACACCTATCGCTAAAGCTGTGGGACGTCGCTAGGAACTGGGACCATGACCTTGAGCGGCGTGTAGCCAGGATTGACTTATCGGCTGCCAGAGTCGAACCTGTTGCTGAGAGTGAGGTGTTTGTGGCACTGGCTGGGATGCGTGCGAGGTCGTCGGTGGGCATGGACCAGGTCTCGGTGGACCTCTTGCGGAGAGTTGCCGTTGAACAAAGCGATGCCCTCTGCCAGATGTGCACCGATGTACTGCAAGAGGGGTGCTTCCCAGTGAAGTGGGGCGTGTCGCTCCTCGCCCTTTTGCCGAAGTGTCAGCAGCCGAGATGCGCCGGGGACTTGAGGCCCATCGCCATGGGGAGTGCGGCCATGAAACTGATGTCGAGAATCGTCATGAACAGAACCTTCGGGGAACTGCGGGCTCCTTCGTACTGCGCCGCGTCGGGCAAGGGACGTCAAGCCGCCGATCTCATCGGGACGTTCACCAGACTTCGGGACGTGACGCGCGAGTGGCGCACTGGGGTAGTTGCAGTTAAGCTGGACGTCAAGGGCGCGTTCGACTACATCGACAGGGGCTGCGTCGCGACCTTTCTCGAGGAACGCCTCGCCGACGCCGGGGTGCCTTTCGAGCTACGCTTCTTGCTGGGGTTGCTCGCGGAGAACAAGATGACTGGCACTGCGCCGGGCGGTCAGACCGTCATTGTCGACGCCAACCGAGGGATCAAGCAGGGGAGCCCTGAGTCAGCCGAGCTGTTCGGGATGATCGTCGCCCATGAGCTGCAGAAGGTATGCCTAGGAAAGTCGTGGCGTCGTCCCGAAGGCGACCTCAGTGACCTGCCTGCTGATGTGGGCTGTTTCCAGGATGACATTTTCATGTGGAGCAATGACGTCAGCAACCTTGAGAAGAATGTCGCGCTGACGTCGCAGATGTTGGGGCGCCTTGGTCTCTCCCTTTCGGCTGACAAGACGTGTGTCCTCGCTAACTCGCACTACAAGGGTCGCCGACGGCTCGTTGTTGACGGAAACACTGTCTGCGTTGCTCCCAGCGGTTCTTCCATGCGGGTCTTGGGGGTTGACTTCGACTTTGACGCCGGGTTGAGTCAACAGAGCCGCGAGATGATGGGTCGCATCTGGGATGCATTTCATGCCAACAAAAAGATATACTCTGCTGCCATGGCGGATGGTGTGCCAAAGTTCGCATGACGCGAGCGCTTGTCGAGGGTACCTGGGCGTGGACCGCCGGTGCTCTCCACTGGGCTAGGGATGACCTCTCGATGCTTAATTCCATCCAGCTGCGCCTGTACAGGCTTGCCTTCGGGATGAGACGTGGAAAAAATGAAGACTGGGTTGGTTACAACCAACGCAGCCTCAGAACCATCCGCGCCTGGATCCAAACCCAGGGGGTGGAACGATGGAGCACCAGGGTCCTGCGTCTGCAACATGCACTCTTCGGTCATTGGTGTCGACGCCGTGAAGGGAACAGTCGTTGTATGCCTGCGCTGATGATGGGATGGCGCTCTCTGAGGTGGTGGCGGGCTGAACAGCAGCTTGCACATGGGGCGCGACATCCGAGACGTTTTCATGCTAACAACAGTGAGCGAGATATGGCTGAGGCCTTGGGTCTCAACTGGTGCGATGCTACAACTAACCGTGAGGGTTGGAAAAATCTCCTGCCCCTCTGGCTTGAGCACAGGGATGTTCCATGGACACGAGGGCGACAGACTGCCGTGTGTTCTCACTAGCCTTGGCACGTGCTGAACGAGAAGGGTCGTTTGAGCTGCCGGGATGAAGTCTTGTTCATGGACTGACGTGGCAGCTTTTGCTCGAGCCCTTCGAAGTGACGAGGCTTCTTCAAGTTGCCCTACTTTGACATGCCACACCTCAACTGATTCCTTACTTTACCCCTGACAGCCTTGCCTGATGCAGATTCTATTCCAATGTGAAGTTTGTGTTGCTCAACGTGTGTGTGGAGTGAGTACTTTGTAGTGGACGTCCGGGAGAGTGTGATGGGTCGCTGCCTCGTGCCGCTCGTTGCCGCGCTTGCCGGATGCCTCCTGGGTCGGCTGGCGCTGGGTCGGCCCCCTTCACGTGCTCGCCGAGCTCCTGCTTGGGATGGCGACGGTGGCGATGGCGGAGATCGTGATCGTGATGATGGATGGTTTGCGCCTCACCCTGAGCCGATTGCCGACCCGTACCACCAGTGGAACGACAACAGCAACCAGCAAAACTTGGGGATGGGGCAATGGGCACCAACCTGGACTTGGACAACGTGGAGCTCCTGGAGTGACTGGACCTGGGAGGGACATGGCCGTTCGTGGGATGGCAGCTGGCCTCGTGAACGAGATGCGCAAGCTGACCACCGCGCCTGGGACGGTCACCTACAATGGAACGGCGATGGAGGACAGTGGTACACTTGGGACGTGCCTGGTGCTCATTATGATCGTCGACCTGAACGTGCTCCTCCTGAACTTCTACCTCGCCGTGATCCTCGACCTGAACATGCTCAACAACCTGATCAACAACCTCCCCCTCGACGGCGTGAACAGCGAAGCGAGTCGGACGGGGAGTTCCTTTATGTGCCTGGCTGGGGTCGTGGAGCTGCCCTTCTGCCGCGTGAGCGCCGAGCTGCGGGTTTCTACCGCAACGGAGTCTGGGTCGATCGCCCTCGGAATGACATGGAGGAGCGGTGGCAACGAGGAGGCGGTGGCGAAGTTCGGACCCAACGGAGAGAAGATCGTCAGCGGCAGTGGCTGGACGGTACCTTTCGCCCTTCCGGCGAGCAGCTGAACAGGCTTGTGCCGAACCCGGAGATGAGAGAGCACTTCCGGGAGATTCTGCGCCGAGCTGATGGTCGGGTTGAGCCTCAGAGTCGCCAGGATGAACCCCCGCCGACGGAGATGCCAGCCGACGACAAGGGAAACGATGACGCTGTGCACCAGGTCCTGACGCATACGGGGGACGGGACCTTTTCGTCCCCATGGTGGACTGCCGAGGAGGAGTGACGCTGACGCGCCAGGCGTAGCCGCCCGACAGAACAGCCTGTGGAGGTTGGCTTGGACTGGAGTGGGCCTGGAATGCCGTCACTGGTGGACTTCGTGGCTGAGCTGATGGGTGGTACAGTGGGAGGAGCACGTGCTCCTGCGAAGGTGTTGGGACGTCCACTACCTCCTCGACTACGTCTTCCTCCCGTGGCACAACAGACACTCTGGTGAACGTGGTCGCCGAGGAGGTTCGTGTTGGGACTATGGCTGGTGAAGAGGAAGAAGCCGTCACGTTGATGCAGACTGGTGTGGGACTGGGAGGTCCCGAGCGGGATGGTGGAGAAGAGGACGTTGAAAATGCGTCCCTTGGAAATGGGAGGCCTGTTGACGATGCTGTTCCCGGACCTGCTGAAGAACCTGACGAACCATATGGGCTCTCAGCTGACGAGAGGGACGAGCTGGTGGAGCTTGGATGGGACGAAGGGGTTGTCAACGACCTGCATGAGTTCCTCCTCTACCTGCAGGAGACCAGAGATGGTGCTGGCCCTGAGGCGGTAGCGTGGGCTGTTGGACAGTGGGCTCACGCTCTCATCCTGGCAGAGAGCACCCTCGACCTCGCCGCGGACACGCTCTTCCGACGGGTAGAAGGGGTGGCGGAGCAAAGGCCACCTGAATACGGCGTGAGGGGACGTCTTTGCGTGGGGTTCGCCGGCTTCCAGAAGATCCTTGGCGAGATGCACCTGCGTATGGCCCAGCGTCTGCGTATCGCCCAGCGTCTCCTCCAGGATGAGTGGATGAGTGTCTCCGAGATTGGGGACCCTCCGCTTCTTGGCCCGGCTGGGGGTGTCATCGCCGGTGATACCAACACTGCGGCCTTGGCACTTGAGGTGGCCCGGGGGCGAGCCCGTGACTTGGTGGAACGAGCTCGTCGAATTCGACGTGAGCGGAGGGCTGCTGGGGCGTCGCGCTCCTCCTGGGAAGATGCGAACAATGGTGATGTTGCGCATGGTGGCCCGGGTGGTGATGAAGGGGATAGCCATTCCCTCATGCAGCTGACCCGTGAAGAAGAGGTGGCCCTCGACGACCTGGGGGTGGACGACGACCTGCGACGCAGTCTGCGGGATCTCCTACATGGGTTGCAAGAGCAGGAAAACAGGGACGTCGGCGCTGAGTACAGATGGGGCGTGCAACAGGTTGTGGCAGCTGCTGAAGATGCACATCGAGCGGCAGAGTGTGTAAGACGCATCCTGCGTGACAGGGTCGTGCCGTCCCCCGCTATGAGGAGCTGGCCGTGTCAGAGAGTGCCGCCCTACGGTCCGCTTCGCACGAGGGTTGGAGCGTGGATGTCGGAGTACCGCCACGTTCTGGTTCAGACCTTTGACCGGGAGTTGGGGGCGGCACTCTATGACCTCCTTCGCTGCCCGCCTCCTGTCCGGGGCGATGTCGGACCTGGTGTGGGACGTGGTCGTGCTACACGTGACCCTCCTCGGGGAAGCCGTTCTCGAAGTCCGAGGGATGTTGCTCGCGGTGGGGCTCTTCCTCGTGGACCTGCTGCCGTATCTCCTGGTGAGCCTGCTGCTGTACCTCCTGGTGGCTCGGTCGTCTTTGATGTTCGACCTGAAGTACTTGGGGTGACGTGCACCTGGTGGAGAACGCTGAGAGTCCCGCGCTGTTGACTTCGGCCCAAGGGGGTGGCGCTGCTGTACATCCTCGACCTGTTCTTCGTGGTGGAGATGCGGCACATCCGGATGGCCCTGCTGCTGTACATCCTGAGGGACCTGGTTCTCCTGAACGTCCCCCGGGGGTGGCACATCCGGACGGCCCTGCTGGTGTACATCCTGAAGGACATGGTCCTCCTGAACGTCCCCCTGGGGTGGCTTTCGTGTCTGGGGTGTCGTCTGCCCTGGTTGTTGACCGTGACTGCCCGGGTCCTGCGTCCGGTGTACCTGGTACTGAGACAGCAACTGATGAGCTGGGAGGTGGACTGGCTCATCCTCTACCGGCCGATCCTCCTCTACCTGAACCTGCTGCTGAAGATCCTCGTCCTGAAGATGCTGATGGAAGTCATGGCGCTCTTACCAGGCCGCTGGGTGAGGGCGATGGGACTGGCTGCACCATTGGGTTGACAGACGTTGAAGCGGCCATCGCGCCTGTTGTGCCCGGCTCTTGTGATGGTGATCCTGCCCCTGTCCTACCTCCTGTGGGTGCGGTTTCTCTTCTGCCCTACCCTCCTGGAGCACAACCGCGGTGTGATCGTGATGAAGTTCTTGCTGAACTACCAGATGGGAGCAGTGGGTCGGGACAACTTGTCCAGGGGACGGTGGCGTCGGGTGAACTAGCCATGGCTTCTGAGCCCAACCACGTGAACAAGTGAAGCGGTAGACTAGGGACGTGCCTGACATTTCTGCTGAGGTGTCTGCTACAAGTACTTGTTTTGTTGCCACTCGAGTTTTTGGGCTCGTGAAGGGGTGGCTTTTCTTTGGCTGTGCATGCCTATACTAGGCAGGCCGACTGTGCACAGAAAAGGCCCTTGCACCTTAAAAAAAAAAGAACCCGAAAGCCTAGACTCCCTGTCCCTATGATTAGGGTGTATGATATGCGTGGGGTGTTGCGCTCCAAATCCGAGGATCCTAAAGCCTGAAATTCTGAGCCCCGAAGCTTTAAAATCCTGAACCCCAGACCCTAAAACCCTAAACCCTAAACCTAGACCCTAAAACCCGAGCATCCGCAACCCCAGACCCGCCTTAAAACCGGAAATCCTAAGCCCAATGCCTTGAAGCCGAAGCCTCGCTAGTCGCAGGTTCCGGTGGCATCGTTACAGAGACTGGGCTTTGGAGTGCCATACTTTACTACTTTTTCTTAAAGGGGAACCATCATGACATAAAAGTTTATACTTTTTTCTCCCTGGTTACTTAAAAGCCCAGGAGAAGATCATCGTGGTGGAAGCCGGGGCGTTAGCGAAGCGTTTTCGGTGCTTCTCTTAATCTTATGGGATTTATAGGGGTTGTGCAGGTTCCGTAGGGGTTTGGGGTTTCATGGTTTAGGATTTAAGGGCTGAGGGGTTCTGGAGTTTAGGGTTCAGGGCTTGGGGTGATTGGAGGGCTTAAACTTTAAGCCGGCGTTTCAGGATTTTCAAGACTTGGCCTCGATTCAGAGTTTATTCTTTGGAGCATCGGGAATTTACGGGATTGGGACCTTTTTTCAGGTTTGGGGTCTCGCGCTGTGCGATTTGTACGATCTAGTAGTTGCCTTGCACCTCAAGTCAATGGTCAAATTCTGAGCCTCGAAATTCCTGAAGAGACCAAGGCAGCAAACCAGTTCCATCCCTTGCGAGAGCTTCTCTTTTGTGTCAGGGCACCTTGCAATCTCTCAAAATCTCGAACTCGGTCTGTAAGCTTCATACCGTTCATACTCTATTGGGGGCCAAGACAGCTGGCCATCATTTCGGAACAACCCCTCTCTGCGGCATGCGGCTTGTAGCATCGGTAAATATGGCCTGGCAGTCGATCGAACGAGCAGTCTTTTTGATGGAACAATCCTCCTAGAAACCTCATGGAACCCTTATAGAACCAGAGAACCCCTACCAGAACCCCCAGATTAAACCCGAAATCCTAAACCATCAAACCCCAAACCCCCAGTTCTGCCAGGTCCAACATCCCGAGGTTCCGAGCATCGACTTAGTAGACCTGCCGGGAATCACCTCCGTACCCAGGGAGAAAGCCGAGGCTTCGGATTTAGGGAGTAGGGCTTCTGAGGGGATACGGGGTTCAGGGTTTGGGGATTACGGGTTCCGGGGCACGGTTCCTACGACAGTTTGTCGTTTTGGGATTTCGGGTTTCAGGGTTTAGGTAACACCGAACCAGGTCAGTTCTGTAGTCCCGAAAGTTCAGCAAAATTCAGGGAGTGAAGTGAGCGGGTTTCAGAGGCTCATACATAGGAGAACCCCTCAAAATATGTACTTCTGAAGCCCGTCATGGTCGGTAGAGAACTCTCGGAGAGCTGGGCTAGTCCGCTTTCTCACATCGATGCCAATAGATTGCCAACCTCAGGTCTCAAAGCCGGATGTGTAATGCCGGAATGTTTGGTGTTGAAACGGTTTTGGCGCCAGCTTGTAAGTTAAGTTTCAGGGCCATGGCCCTAAGGTTTCAGGGACATCCCTCTGAAGCTCTGTGATGAGACGCATGGCTTGAACTCAAAGGCCGTGCAGCAGATTATGCAGAAGCAGATTCGCGATGATAAGAAGAGCGGCAACAACCACATGCGCCTTTGGCAGCCGGAAGTCCTTGTCTGAAATCTTGCGCACTTAAGCCCCAACTGCTGCTGCAGTGTACAACTTGATTAACAGCGCGCATGTCCCGGTGTACAAGCAGCGACTGGGCAAAAGTGTCGTGTTCGAGCTGTAGCCATTGCCCATTGGCACAAGACCTGAATGTCCTAACGCCCTCATCGCCGAAAGGCCCACCACATCAGTGGGAAGATGCGCAAGCGTGGTGACAACTTTTCCGAGCCTGCAGATTACTCCGTGTGCATAGCTGTGTGCAAGCATACCTTTCTTATGTGCAGGCAAGATAGATGAGTAGATAACCACATGGATACATGGATGCATAAATCGGTAAGTAGATAAATAGTAGATAGATCTCTAGATAGATAGAAGTGTGTGTGTGTGTGCGTGCGTGCGTGCGTGCGTGCGTGGGTGGGTGGTTTTTGTGTGTGTGTGTGTTTGTGTGTGTGTTTGTGTGTGTGTTTGTGTGTGTGTGTGTTTGTGTGTGTGTGTGTGCGCGTGTGTGTGTGTGTGTCTGTGTGTCTGTGTGTCTGTCTGTCTGTCTGTCTGTTGTCTGTCTGTCTGTCTGTCTGTCTGTCTGTGTGTGTTACAGTGTTACATGTCTGCATCCTGTTATTCTTTGTGTGTATGCACAATGGGTGCCAATGTGGATGTATGCGCATATGTACGTATATACTGTAGCCTTTCAGGGCTTATGGATTCACAGGTTACTCCTCTAAGAGGCCCTGAACGGTACAGACCCCAAGTCCATCACGACACGATGCCCAGGTTCCTAGCAGTCGTGCCGGCTTCCGGAGATGTGAAGCCCAACACGAACAATGCAGCCAGGTTTCCTTCAGTTCTATTGTCCTTTCTGACAGCTTTGTCAGTTTGTTGTGTAGGCTTCATTTTTGCCGAGCCCGGAAAGCGACTCGCCGAATGCATTGATGTTGCCCAATCCTAAACAGCCCCAACCTGGACCACTAAATTACAAGAACATAAGCCCTAAACCTCTAAGTCCAAGGCCATGAAGTTCATCATGGAGAACCAGCTCGAGGACGGCAGCGTTGGGAGCTCCCCGACACATTAACAACACCCTACTCTCTACACCCTAGAATGCGGGGCTGTTCCTTGGGACCAGCCAAAATTGAAAACGTTCGTATTTTGGGTCCGATGGGGTTGAGAAACATAGAGCCCATACCTCAAAAAGACAGGACCGGCATTGCATCTGCAGGACCGGACGGTTGGGGTCTTCTCCAAATGCGACCAGACCAGCAAAAATGGCTCCGATGTCCTCCGCGCACTTGTGCTCAACGAGCCGACCAAAGAAGGCGAATCGGGCTCTGATTCCTAAACTCTACTGAAGACCCTTCGGCCGAACCCAAAGCCAAAGAAGAGACCTAGACCGCAGCTAAAACCCTGAATCCTAAACCGTAAAGCTCCCAAGTGTGCATCACTCCCTGGCTCTAGGAATCGGAGGGTAATGGAAAGTCGCGAACTGACAGTCTAGTCATCGATTCGGTTTCAAGCCTCATGCTTACAATGGCAAGGAAGCACCAGAACCGATTTCAAAGTTTTCAACCCCCGAGAATATCCTCAATCCCAATCGCTGCGCCCCAAGCCTCAATACCACTACACTGATCAGAGCCACGAAAAGTTTGAGCCGAAAGCCCTAAGTGCCGAAGCTCCTAAAACCTGGCAGGTCCCTAAAATTCCTAAAACCTTAATGCCCCCAGTGTGTGCTCGACCCTGTTAGGCGAATCCCCAGAGAGCCTCGGCCGGATCCACTTGCAGACCTGGGTCGCGAGCATGCTCGAGCCGCCGAAGGATATGAGTACTTCGAAAATCGGACTTTGGGACTCCTTCAAGGGCTTTTTTTTCAGAGTTTCTATAGGGTTTCTGTGAGAGTAGCCTAAAAAGGGGCCCGAATCTAGAGAACTGCCCATCTACTGCGGGTCTTGGTAAATACACTAGCGTTGCTTGAAGGTTTCCGTGTGAGGACAGGTTCTACAAGGGATGGAGGTGGGGTAAAGAGGGGTGCTGCCACGCATAAATACCTATATACACATACATACGAGGGTATCTATGTATGTATGCATGCATGTATGTAGACAGACAGATGGGCAGACATAATTATAGCTATATCAACAGATAGACATGCACACGGATAGACAGGTAGACAGATTGGCAGATAGATGGATCGATAGATAGGTTGGTAGCTAGATACATCGACCGATAGATAGATAGATAGACAGCTAGATGGATAAAGGAACCGTTAAAACGATAGACAGCTAGATAAGGTTTCAAAGGCATCCAGGGCCGCGAAAGAGATTTAGGGCTCACACATTGTGGAGCTCAAAGGGTGCAGGGTTTAGGGTTTAGGCGTTTCGGGGTTTAGGGTTGGAGCAAGTGATCCATGATTTTCGGAAGCCTCGGAACTGTGTCTTAGGGATTTCTGGGGTTTACAGTAGCTGTCGTCCCTTTGATGTACATCAAGCTTGCAACCTCCGCCCAGCATTGTCTAAGTCTGCACGCATAGAATGTGTTCACATTCGTTCACTGTCACATCAAGCGCCAACCATTGCCGAATGTCGCAATCAAGCTTTGACGCTCGAGTTGCGAGGAGTACAAAAGCAACTTCGAGAGGCTGGAACTCCAAGGAAAGAACGAGATCAAGTTCTTTCAGGAGGACCCGGGTACTGGGCACTGAGTTGGGGCGAAATAGAGTCCTACGGTTTTATCAAAGGCAGCGGCTAGATTCGAAGGTTCAGCTGGGCGGTCATGTCTGGCCTGCAGTGGCTCTGGCGAGCATTCGTTCTTGAGTTGCTGCGCACGGTGTCAGAAAGTGGACTAAACCGTAAATCCTAAGCCGGCCCTAATGAGAGACACCTCTCGTCTCGGACAGGAGGATGAGAACTTCCGAGAGCTGTATCAGCGCGGGCATGCCGGTATGCGAGCCCTCATCGCCAACATCGAACGCTCATACCTGAATCACGGCAGGCATGATACTAAAACGGGCTTTTGGGGTCAGGGCGATAGGGTAAGTTAGGATCAAAGTCAAAGTCCAGATGCAAAGTCAAAGTTCCTTGAAGCCCTGAAGCGGCAAGGAATCACCTGAACTCGACCTGGAAGCCGAATGCCATGCGAAAGGCACGCTCGGTGTTGCGGTGCTCCTGAGTTGGAAACGCTCATTCTGACAGCCGGTGGGTCGCTGTACAATTGACTCTATGCTTAAAGCACCTAAACCCTAAGCCCCTAAACCCTAAACCCATCCAGGTCTTGCTGAAGGAGAAAGATGTCGACTTCCAGCTTTGCATGCTCGGACTCGTGGAGGACGGAAGTGGGTCTGCATCCACGAGACCTCCGAAGCCAAAGCCCCGGCAAGGGTCATACTCATGATTCATGATTACTTCGATTCTATGCACGTATGTATGTATGCATGCATGTGTGTATGTACGTACATGTGTACAGCTTATTTAGCACAATGTTGCGTGTAGCTATGTAGATATATTCAACACACACACACATATGTGCACATATATATATATATATATATATATATATATGATGTGCGTCTACATATATATATATATAGGGTGACCATGTATATATATATATATATATATATATAGATGTGTGTATATATATACACACACAATATGTACATACATGCACATGTCCGTGCAGAGGCGAAGCAGATTTTTCCCTTCAGCCAAAGCACCTCTGTTTCGAACCGCACGTGAAGTGGCCGAAAGCCTTCACAACTTTGGGACGTTGAGGTGCAGTAGGAACATGATGGCATGGAAGCTGAAAGCTCAAAACATCGAACTTAGACCACACTGCATTCAATACATCTTTCAATCCGAAAGCCGAATGTTCCGAAGGATGTGTATATACTCCGGTCCAAACAATAAGATGCTATGTCCCAAGCCCTAAGACTCGAAGTCCTAATCCCATCCCCGCCTGCATCCCAGCGATGTCACTTGGCTTGTCGATTGCTTGTCCTCTGAGAAGTACATTGTACCCCTTGGGAGTTTAGGGCTTGGGACTTCGTTGAGGGTTGTGTTCCGGATCCTGCTATGAGTGTAAAGTTAGTGCAGATTCGGCGAGAGATAGGGTCGTAGACCTTGATCCTATAGGGTTCTGACACCTCCCAGACCCAATCCCAGAGGAGATGAGGTTAAGCGCTAAGGCCTGAACCTTCCTCCGGCGCTCTCCAGACATTGTCCCTTGAAGACCGAGCCAGAGAGTGAGAGAGGATGCAACGGCTCGCTCCAGCCTGGCGAAGGAGGAGGTTGGATGTCGGCCGGGGTCGAAGTGACGGGAGCCCCATCATAGACAAAACCAAATACGCCTTGAAACCTAAACCCTAAACCAAACCTAAACCCTCAACCTTAAACCCTAAACCCTAATTGTGTCGGGCTTCTGGAGATTCGAGTATTGGGAGTTTGAGAAGAGACTTGGCAATCGGATGTGGTTTTCATGTTTCATGGTTTTGGACTCCAGATTTGGCTGGGTTTTTAGGGTTTAGGGTTTCAGGTACTACAGGGGCCTTAATAATTAGAATAGGGTTTTGGGGCCATTATACTATACTTAAGGTAAGGACCCCCCAAAACAGTATAGGTAATTATTCAGGCCCCTATATTAGTCCCTTAATTCTGAACCTTCGGCCTGAGAGAAATTCTGTAGGTTGAACTTCGTCTCGGAGTGGCCTCGCCGGTCACGAAGCGCGTCCACCGGCGGCATTGAAGGTTGTAGGCCAATGTTTTATCTGGGAGTTTCCGAAAATAGGGGGAATATAGATCCCTTATAGTAATCCTTACGGACCTCTCGAAAAGGAACCCTTAAAGGGAACCCTCCTAAATATTAAGGCCCCTGCATTAGGACATGACATGGGTCGTCTGCTTCCGCCATCCCCCTGGGCTTCCTTTCGAAAGGCCAAGGAAAGAGCCCGAAGGACATTTGGGAGTTTCCGAAAATAGGGGACCCTAATATAATACCCTAAATAGTAGGATCCTTATTATAAGGACACCAAAATAAGGTACCCCTATTTTCGGAAATTCCCATCTCCTATGGCCACAACGCTTCGGGTTCAGTTCTTTGCATTTTGAAACGTAGGGGGTTAAAGGGCAGCTCACGGGCCGCTGCAATCCGTTCACAGCGATGCCAATATTTTTTTAAGCTCAGGGAATGAACTTAACTTCGAACAGCAGCCCCAGTCTCGAAAGAATTACCCCCTAGACGATGAATGTCCTTGACTTGACTGAGCGGCCTTGCTCAAACTGCTACAGTACAAGTGCTACAGATTACTAGAATTCAATTTACGTACGATGAACCTTGGACCTAGGAGAAGACAATGGCACAGTATGGTACGGTTGAACGACATTCACCCCCAATGGCCCCCTACTTATCACATAACGACCTTGGCTGTCCCAGAGGTGCAGGCATACACCCAAGCGCGCATGTACACTGACAAGTTTGCCTGAGGGCTTATGCATGCTGGTATATTCAGGAGGTGTCCCGAAAAGAAGCACTTTCCTTCACCGTAAACGACAAGAAGCTACCTGAGGTCTATCAGGGCTTTCTCCGCGGTACCTTGCGGCAGGATCTCGCCGTCGCAGTCCGACGGCGAACCTGGGAGAATACTCCCCAAAACCCTAGACCCCTGTAGTCCTTACGCCAGGTTTTTGTTTGCAGTGCAAGCTTTCCCTTTCGGAGGCATGTAGATGCATGGAAGTTTGTAGTTTAGCAAGCCAGCAGGATTAATAAGCAGTCTACTGCAAGCCTTATGTGTTAGGTGAATGTGTGCAACATAAGGCATGCGCAACTTCTTCACCTGTCAGGATGATAACAGCTGTTGGGCTTTCGAGTTTATGCTTTTCTCAACTAGCTGATGCTGTTTCCAGAGAGCCCAATACCCTCAAGGAATGTCCCGTAGATCATCATACTTTAAGCTATATTCTTTAGCTATAGGGTGTTGGGCTCGCTGAGTTTTGTTGCTACTGCATGAAATTCGTTCTGACATGAACTGAATTCTTGCTTTGGCAGCTCGAGTTCGGGATTGAGTTTTGCTCCAACATTCCTTCACTGTTCGTGACCTCGACGGCCGCGCATCCTCGCCACCTTCTGCGTTGCAGCCTCCGCCGAGTTTCCTAGCTGAGTGGGTGCCAGGTAACCTTCATTCAACCTTTCTAGGCTTATATGATCGCTGAAACTTGGGCCAGGGTAATCACTCGACACCAAAGGTTCACCCTTGAGGATGTGGGTGACCTGTCAAAGACCATTGGCAGCAAAGCAGATGAGTTGAGCGCAAAGGTGACAGAATTGAAGGATGACATTGACCCTCTGACCGCCAAGATTACCTCGATCCCGGGGCAACTTGCGACAAAAACGAAAGAGGAGCAGCAGAAAGGGATAGCGAAGATGAAGGAGCTCTACGCAGAAGTCTGCAAATACCAAGGTTCTTTGGCTCAGATCCTTCCTACCATTGAGAAGAGCTCGACCGATGCCAAGGACAAGGTGGCTACGCTCAATGCAGAGCTGGCGGCAAATCCCGCGAAAGCCACCGGCGAGGACGGACCCAAGTTCCAGTC
The DNA here is from genome assembly GCA_003297005.1 of Symbiodinium sp. clade A Y106. Lineage (NCBI taxonomy): Eukaryota > Dinophyceae > Suessiales > Symbiodiniaceae > Symbiodinium > Symbiodinium sp. clade A. Next base: position 59,851 of record BGNK01001074.1, on the reverse strand, counting down.
CTACCTGCAAAACATGAACCAGGCCATCATGACCTACACTGCCGCGGTCACCACCGCCTCGACCTACAAGGACACCACGGGAATATGCAAGATGTATGGTGGGGCAGAAGCTGCGAGCAGGCTCTTCACCAAGATGAATCCAATGGCCTCTTCCCAGCTCCTGGGTCGTAGTTGAATAACCTTGTTTATGACTTTCTCGGCTCTTAAACCAAGAAAAGGAAATGCCTAAACCCTTCTTGAACCCTAAACTGCCCTAAACCCCATAGCCTCTACATAGACCCCTCAAAGCCCCAAACCGAAACCTGGAATCCTCAAACCCTAAACCGCCCTAAACCCTCAACGACAATCCTAAAGCCATGAACTAGGTTCCACTTGCCCTCCGCCCTCTTGGGCGCAGTGGCTGCATCGGTGCTGGGAGCTGCTGCTTACCTACTTCAGCTTACTTATTTCTCCAAGATTGAATTGTTACACTTGTGGGGTTTATAACTTATAGTATTATCCTGAAAACTTAAACGTTCATGTCGTTGGTTATTGGAGAGGTGATTTAATAGGTCTATAAGGGAATAAGGGTCCTTATCAAGGTACCTCAAAGGATTCCAATAGGGTTTGAAGTTTAGTTTCGCGCCTGCTTAGAGGATCAGTGGACTTCGAAAGTCAGGTGAAGCTACTTACAACTCGCGATACCATATTTATAGGCTCGCTTGCTAGGTAAGTATCCAATATGAGAACCTTTAATCTTGCCGGGTTCATATCTCTTCACATTAGCACGTGTAATCAAAAGTTGTGGGCTTAAACATTTGGTTTAGATTAAAAGGTTTCATCTTTTTGGGCTTATACATTTGGTCTAGATGAAGATTTAAACCTTTCCTGGCCTGGTTAGTTGAAATTAACGGAGGCTATGGTCGTCTTCCGCATCACGAAAGCCTCACATTCTCAAGTACCTTGGTTCTCCAATACCAACTTGTACCATTTTTGGTTTCACGTTGGTACGATTCTGCCAGTTCAACCAGTTATGGCCTTGCATATTCGAGAAGCAAGGTATCATTGATGGAGGAGGGCAATTTGGAGTGAAAGGACTCGAGCAAAAGCCTACGTTTCTCTTGGAGCACCTTTCGGTGCAAGTGATTTCAATCTAGAGCTTGCATCAGAGTAGCCACGATACCGGTGGCCTGTTCGTTTCAAGCAAGCTGGCAGTCTTACGAGATCTTGAAAAGGGAGTTACTGCACGTGACATTCACTTGGCGTCTCTACTTCGTGGATTTAGCCGGCGGGTTTTCGCAGCCACTGCCTAAAGAGTTTTTGGGGGTTTCGCGCCCGAGTTCAGTTTCAGGCTTCTGCGGCACACTAGTTTGTTTCTTGCAAACTTCAAGATCTCCCTAAACCTTAGACCCTGAATCCTAAATCCTAAGCCCTAAATGCTAAACCCTGAACCCTAAAACCCTTAAATCCTAAAACCCTAAACCATAAACTGGCTGGAGGCCTATTAAGATCCTGGGCCCTACACCCTAAACTCTAATACTAAACGTTGAAACGCACATCCATAAACCCCTAATCGGAACAAGCCTCACCTAAAGCATATGCCGGCTGAGGATTGTCGCGGTACGACGGAGATGGCTTTACCTGCGAGGGCTGCGAGCAGATGGAGGAACTTCAGACTAGCCTAAGGGATATTGCTCGGGTTTAGAGCCTGGTGCTAAGGGGTGCGGAGTTTGGTTCCAGACTTATGTTTGAGGATTTAGTGTGCAGGGTTCAGTGCTCATTGTGTTTGGGGGTTCTGGGGAATGGCTCGAGGTTTTACGTCTTCTTCTTCTTTCAAGGATTTCGTTGAGCCGCTCCGGGCCTTCGACGGAGAGTTGCAGCTTGGAGGTGGTTGTTCATAGATGCAGCATCGAGCCTCCGATGCTCGGAGTTTCGTTCGTTCTTAAAACCCTAAACCCTAAACCCTATAAGCCCTAATCTCCAAACCATAATCCCGAAACCCAAATCCCTAAACCCCCTAAACCCTAAGCCTAAGCCCTAAACCTGGGGTTTGTTGATTCCAATTCGTCGGTTCTTGGGTCGACTGTCGAGAGGCACCAAGGCTCAGAATCTAGTTGAGACGATTTCGGCGAGGCTTCCACAGTCTACTATAGTGGCCTTATAGTAGTTTCCTATACTATTTTGGAGGGCTCCTTCTTATAGTTATAGTATAATGGGCCCCAAAACCGTAGTCTAGTTATGAAGGCCCCTATACTACAGATGAAGGATCTTCGGGTAGGGCTCAAAGAGCCCTCAGTAGGACTAGAGTTCAGGGTTCAGGCTGGGCCACAGGCCCCGACACCGAAGCTACGCCCTGCGCGGCGAAGACGCAAGCCTTCACAAGAACTCTAATTAACCCCAACGCCTTAGCCGTAGCCCGCGAACCTAAAACCTGACCCCTACAGCCTAAGAACTAGATACTCACTGGACCCTAAGCCCTCAAACCCTTCTGTCTTTCAGGAGATGGCCTCTTTGCAGAAGGACCTCTTGGGCCTCATCGAAGGCGCGCGGTGGGTGGGGTGCTAGGCTTGTGTGGAGATCGGAGTGAAGATTTCAGGTTTAGGGCCCAGCTCCGGTGCTCCGTTCCAGCTCTTAGAGTCTTAGAGTGTTTTCCCAGACCCAAGATCTCTATCAAGAATTCCCAACATCTCAAGCCCATTCGAGCCCCGGAACTCTAACTATGGTCTCCTTAGAAATTAGTTTGTATTTTTGTCCATATAAAGCCCAAGAGAATATTAAAAATACTATTTTTATTATGGTTCTAAGGGGGGTATAGCTAAGACCACAATACCCGGAAGTCAACCTAAACCCCAAACCCCCAAACCCCTAAACCCTAAACCCCAAACCGCTAAACCCTCTCCCGAGTCCAGTGCCTTTGGTCCCCGCAGGGCCAGGGGCTTTCGTCACCAATAGCCAAGAAATCTCGGAGTTACAGGGGTTCCTTTAAAGGCTTACTACAAGGGTACTATAAGGGCTCCTTTAAAGGGCTCTATAAGGGTTTAGGGTTTCCGATTATAGGGGGGGGTACCTTGTTTTGGGGTCCTTATAATAAGGATCCTACTATTTACCTACTATTTAGGGTACTATACTAGGGTCCCCTGTTTCGGAAACTCCCATATCATATCAACCCTCCCCCCAAACCGTAATCTTCGTAGCTCCACTTTGGTGGTGGTGACATGTTGCATTTCTGGGCATACACAGTTGAAGATAGCACCTCAGACCCTGCATCGTCGAGCCTATGCAAGGATTCCACACGGCGTTGCTTCATAACGTGAATGATATGAATTTAACATGAACCCCAACACTCCAAACCGGGATTCCTACAGAGACTCTCAAGTTTGTCCACAGGGGCTGTTGCTGAGATGGAGTCGGGGTTGGTGTCACCGCTGCAGAGCTGGCTGTCCGCTAAGAGTGGCCTGGCAGATCCGCAGACCAGTTGTTTAGGGCCACGCAGTTTCATGACATGCTGGGCTAACTTTTAGGGTCTAGGGTTACCCATGAGCTCCATAGTAGTTCCTTTTGGGGGTTTGTATTTAGAATCCTATACTATAATAGGTAATCCCTTTAAAAAGGAACTTCTGTGGAGCCTAAGGGTATCTACGGTCTCAGAGCATTCTCAATGTGACTCCTTCCTCCGACTGCGAAGTTTCGCGGCAACACGCACAGCACCTGTAAAGGAAGCTTGCAGTTAGGGACACTTCACTTAAAGTCCAGGCCGAGAAGCCACATAGTACCCCATGCAGTACCGTTTTGATTTGGTAACCCCTATAATCCCTTTAGTAACCCTTATAGTAACCCTGCCAGAAAGCCTTCAGAACCCTGCTTCAGGTTTTTGCCTTCCCACTTCTTCTCGAAGCCCTGGACCTCTTCCTTACCTTTGGTTAGTAGGGAATGGAGGAATGGGGTACAATTATAACTACTATTGCTACCATTCTTCCATTCCGGACTAACCAAAGGTAGGCTTCAGGTGAAGTCGTGCAGATCGAAGACACTGACCTGGTGCAGCTTGACCGGCTAGAGGGAGTCGAGCGGAAGGAGCTAGGCTTCAGGAAAGCCTTGAGCACATCGGTTCCTGGATTTCGATTCAGGCTTCAGCCCCAGAATGTGTTATGGGAGTTTCCGAAAATTAGGGGTACCTTGTTTGGGGTCCTTATAATAAGGATGTGCTATATTAGGGCCCCCTATTTTGGGAAACTCCCTTATGGTGCACATGCAAACAGCCTGCGGAGAGCTTTCAGTCCATTGGAGCAAGCAGAGATTCTCAAGAGTCTGTGACACAACAAACCCGTTCTAGGCCAACAGGCGAAATAAGAACAACAACCCTGTTTGCTCACTATTCCATCAAAGTTTGGGGCCGCTTTCTCGCTATCCCGGCCCGCTAGCGCCACACAAGAGAGCCTGGCACATGCTACGAGGAACGTCCGCACCGCAAGCAGCGATGGCTTCAGTCTGATGCGCTTTGGGAAAGACTTGTCCAAGAAGGACTCGGCCCTAAACCCTAAACCCTAAAACCCGAAACCGGGCTCAGGAATCTGGAAGTCCCCTGTGAGCGCACGAGACGCAAGTCCAAGCGCATAAATCTGAAAACTAAGGATACTTCCACTCAACTGATCGTTATAATGTCGGGCTTGATGGTATTCGAAGCAAGAATGTCTGACTAAGATGACATGCAACACCTGCAGCCCAATCCAAAACAGGAGTTGGTGCAGCAGCTTCATGCAGAGCCCCTCCTTCAGCTTTGCAACTTTCTCTGTTTGGCGTATTGTTCAGCTTGCGCGGATACTAAAGTTAGTGCAGGAAACACAGGACCGCAGGGTGGCAGAGTTTGCAGCCGACACGAGGGTTCAGAAGTGCGATAGGAAGTTCCGTGCGAAGGGCCTTCTTTTGGTGGTGGGTTTTGAGACCGGAATGCTAGTCGGGCCTAAGCGGCCTAAGTGCTTGGAAACCTTGGCATTCTTCCTAGACGTGTGAGCAGCAACTAATAAGACAAGCCAGCCTTTGTCTTATGTCTTAGGCTTGGCCACTTGAAATTTAGCCCAAGTTGACAACTTGACAAGCCAGTTTTGCACTGGCAGGTTGCAGCTGTCCGCAACTCTCAGCAGCCTACACTCAGTGTCTGCCAGTAAGCAGATACATTCGATATCAAGTGTGTGTTTCCCGCTGAGGAACATGACGTGCCTAGAATGTCACCGAGTTTCACAGTGCAGGAGTTGACCTCTGAACCTTGCATCTACATCGCGTACCTTCCGATAGAGGGAGAGGGTTAGCGTTCTGGGTCTGCAGTTTTAGAAGAAAGTTGTCGGGGTATGGCTCTCAAAGCCAAGGCAACTACAGCACTTATGTGGACGAGATCATGGCCAAGTGCAAGCAACTGCACGCGGATGCCGCTCGTTTTGTCAAGTCCGCGACTGCCAGAAAGCTCTAACCCCTAAAGCCCAGGCCGCTAAACCCGAAACCCAAGGCCTAACGGCCCTAACCCCTAAACACTTAAGCCCGGAACAGATCAAACATCGCGAGGCCGGTCTCCGCATCCGTGAGAAGGCAGCGCAGTTGGTGGCGAAGCTTGTGGACTTAGACGGAGGCGATCGTCGGATGGAGGTGCAGTCGGCGGCCTAGGTGAGACGTTGAGGGCATCAGGGGTTCGGGGTTTAGGGCTTAGTGCCTGGGTTTTCGGGTAGTCGAAGTCTAGGGTAACTTAGCTTCAGCTCCGAAGCTACTTTGGGACTCACTGTTGGGTTATATATATCGCCATAAACCCAAGTCCTAGCTCTTTTTCGGAGTGTCTGCGTCACAAAGGCAAAGGTGATGATGTTGCCGTTGATGAGGAGGAGGGGCGGGAAGAGGAGGAGCATGATGATGACTGGTGGCAAGAAGTTGGCAAATGGCGTCTTCCAGTATGACTATCTACAAAACAGGCGCACCTGTGCATGCGACAGACCCTGAACTCCAAATATTGAAGTGCTGTTGCCAGGTGCACCCGCTTCTCCTGCCCTTGACGGGTGAGGCTCGCTGGCAGTGTCTTTTGCTACGCTCCTCGTGAGGATTGACCATGAGCACTCTAACATGTTGTAACATAACTATGCTACTACTTAACATACTATGCCACGATTAAAGATTATGATGTGCTAGATACACTATGGTAGACACACTCGCCACGTCAGGTGAGCAAGGTCGAGCTGCGCTGCAACGTGGTTGAGTTTCTCAGAGACCTGCTGGGACGCCCCGGGTCTGCATATGGATGTACAGAACATCGGCGATGGGATTGCAGAGTGCACTTTTAGGGCTTCATGGCTTCGAGCATGGGGAGGAGGATCCGGTGCAGGTGGCTAATTAGGTATGTGGATCAGAGTTTGACAGCCGATACAAACGGAGGAACATGAACGGCAAGAGAGGACAATAAGCTTAACCTGTCGGACACAAGGCGTCCACATGTTGGGGTTGTGTACTTGGCCTGGCGCTACCGCCCTCAGCACCCTGCCGCTTGCTGAGTTTTCCTTCGGGAGATTCCGTCGCCGAAGAAGTTGCCCCTTGACTGGGACTTGAGGCAGAACTAAATCAGAGGGGAAGATCAAGGACCTATAGTGCCGACTTTGTTGCTGATCGGGTGTCGTGGGTGAGGCTTGCGGGTTGATTGTTGAGGGTTTTGCCGTTAAGGGTCTAGAGAGACGCAGCGTCACCGAGCTCCCTCACCGCCTTGATCAGATGAGGACTAAAGAACGATCTTCAGACAGGGCGATTGTTGGGTCAATCGTTCGGGCTAGGAATAAAGCCTTATTGAAAGTGCGTGGGTTTGCCGGGTCATCCCTTGCAGAAGCTGGTTCGCAAGAATTCAGCAGACACGCCACACCCTTCGGAAGTCTGGCTTCCTGGCCTATCTTTTCTCATTCGACTCGTAGTATCCTAGAACTCGAACCCTCGACCAGGACCCTTGAACTATTAACAAAGCGCCTTGTAGCCCTCAACAGCAAAGTCCAAATGCCAAATGATCCCAGTCTGCAAAATCCACAACACATCCACCCTGAAAGCTGAGTCCATAAGGCAGAGGCTCCATGAGGGTGTCGAAGTGGGTAAGGCCCGGACACGGTTGCGTGTTTTGAATTTGCCTATAGTCTTTGTTGTAGTTCTTCTTTAGTTTTACACGAATTTTATAGTCAGTATCCTGTAAGGTAACCCCCAAACAATCAACTACAATGGAGACTGCAGGCATTGGAATTCGGGATCGGGAGAAGAAAACCATGGGGCTTCAGACTTCAGGTTTTGTAATCGTAGCTCTTTTCCGTGTATTATATTATATATATATATATATATATATATATGCATGTGCATGTATGTGTTTTGGATAGATAGATCGATGGATGGATAGACAGTTCCGCTTGGACGCCGACTTAGACTAGGCTTCTTTCGTAACAGTCCCCTCTGTCGGGCTTCAAGAATGAGAGTTCAACAGCCCACCCAATCAAAACATCAAGAGTTGAGAGAGAGCAAATCAACTCGAGCATAAACTTCCAACTCCAACTCCATGCTCTGACTGAGCCGCCCACCGTAACAATACAATACCCTAAATCCTACCCTAAGCACTAATTCAGCCGTGCACCCGCTTACACCTCTACTGGCCAACCTGCATGAAACCCTAAGCCTTAAACTCACCAACCCTAAACCCCTAAAACCCTAACCCCACTGAAAGGAGCGGCCGGAGGCCGAGCAAGAGCTGAGGCGCCTGAGCCTCGGTCGGTGGTTCCCAACTTCTTACTATAGGGGCCTTAAAAACTTAGTAGCTGAATGGATACACTTTACACTTTGTGGGATAATGCTACCCACTTTAAAACTAAAAGTGTTTTGGGGGCCCTTAGTACTATGTATATAAATATACTAGGGCCCCCCAAAGTAGTATCGGTAATTATCTAGGCTGCTATAGTACCTCCGAGGCCGAGATGCCCTGATTGTTCCCTTACAGGGCTCCTTTAAGGTCTCCGTGAAAGGGCTCCTTACAGGGTTCTTTAAGGGGATCTATAGTATCCATTTGGTAAGAAGTCCCTTAAAGGGCTCCTTGAAGGGTTCTATAAGAGATCCAGAGGATAAAGGGCTTGGGGTTTAGATAGAGTTGCGATCCTCCAGAGGGGCCTTAAAAAGATCATCCCCTGTAGCCTTTATTGCAATGACAGCGCAATGTACCCCCAAACCCGATCTTCTATTTATAAGGGTGGGTTTAGGGCTGAAGGGTTAGAGCTTCTACGCCGGTATTGTAGTGCACGAGTGAAAGGAGGCAAGCCTTGATGGCACTGATGGAGGCGTGGACATGATAGACTGCGTTTTGTGTGCGCACTTCCACCATGCCGCGTGTGGTCAATGCAAGTTGGGATGTTGGCAGCTGCAGCGGGTTGTCTTGTGTATGATTTGGGCCCTACCCACCGGGAGTTGGCTGCACCTATATTCTTCGCGCTCCCGGCACACCGTTGGCCGGGTGTGAGGGCTGTTGATGCCACCAGGTCCAGGTAGATCGCGGGCTGGCTGCAGCTTGGAGTAAGGCTTTTGGGGAGTTCGGGCTTGGAAGTCGGGGGTTCTGGGGTTTAGGAGCGCGGACGGAAACCGCCGCCTGGTCTCCTGGTCGCCCCTTGAGGCCAACGTGTCCAGGTGCAGGACATATGACAGCAGGACAAATGGGCTAACGTGCCTGCTGGGGGGCTAACGGTAAAGATCTTGGCAGGGGAGGCCCGTTCACAACTGCGAGGCGTTCTTGCTCATCACGTCGGTATGTGTTTTGGGTGCTGTTGCCGATGCGTGTTTTGAGTGTGTTTGGATGTGGTCTGCTGGTGCACTGTATCCTGCACATCTTCTGTACGCTCTCGGAAGTGTTGCATGGGCATGCATGCCTACTGCTTCTGCCGATCGGTAACAGTGCCAGAATCTGTTTTCGTATATGCACTTGAGAAGAACGAGCCCTCAAGCCAAAGCACATCCGTGATGACCAGACATGTAAACCCCAAACATCCTTTGATAGACCCTTGTGGTCATTAGTAGTTGGTATTTAGGGTATAATAGATAATAGTTGGGGGGTGCTGGTAGATCCAGAATCCTCGCTCTCAGACCCCAGTCCTGGACCCCTGGATGCCGTGGATCCAAGGACGCCGCTGAGGTCTTGCGCAGAACCGATTGTTAATCAGTTACAGAGTGGCTCACTACTACGTTCGCTGTGCTACCATGCCACATGTGGTCAATGCCAGTTAGGATGTCATCAGCGGCAGCGGTTTCTGTCTGGTGATCTGTCTGGTTTTCCATGATTTGTGCCCTACCCACCGAAAGTTCGCTGCACCTATATTCTACGCGCTCCCGGCACACCGTTGGCCGGGTGTGAGGGCAGTTGAAGCCAGCCGAGAATGTGGCATAGCCTCAGCTCGGCTGCCCCTTGAGGCCAACATGTCCAGGTGCAGGACATATGACAGCAGGATAATGCGCTAACGTGCCTGCTGGGGGGCTTTAACAGCAAAGGTCTTGGCAGGGGAGGCCCCTTCACAACTGCGGCATGCTCTTGCTCGCCATGTATGCGTATGTGTATCTTGGGTGCGCTGGTTTGATTGCATGGTTTTGGGCATTTCGGGTCTGTGCCTTGGTGTGTTCAATGTGTGGTTTGGATTGTGTTGGGGATTGTTGTGCTTGTTGTGCGTGAGCCCGAGCTTCCAAGATTGAGTCCGGAGCCCGGGACTGAATAGTTACCAACTCTTCAGGGTTACTTCTTGTAGTTCTACTATAACCTACCCCAAAATCCTATTCTGATGATTAAGGCCCCTAGTTGCACTCCCGAGGGTGAACCTAGGTTCTTTTATAGACAGTTGGACAACGTATGTAAGCCATAAGTGATAAAGCCTGTTTCTGCAACGACGGGGTGGGACAAGGGGCACGGCCCTGATGGAAACCTAATATAGGGGCCTGAATCCTCGGGGTTCTTAAATGAATATACTGATCAGCTACAGATATAATAGACCCCAAAACTTAAAAGCCTGTTCTAAATATTGAGGCTTCAATGGGAGATTTCTAGCCATGGACTTCACTCCACGATTTAGACCCTCAGTCTCCAAATCCCAAAGTTCCCTAAACCTTTTCAGTCCTCAGTCCACAGGGTGGCATTTGGGGCTCAGGGTGCAAGCCATCAGTGACCAACAGAAAATTTCCGAATCCACAGATTTCATCGTCAGATAAGGCTTGAAGGAGGAGATGCGCAAGACAGAAGCACCTGGGACTTGCACAGTGTTGCTTTTGCAGTGTTTCGAGCAAATCATCAGCTGTAAACCACTAAACCCCAACAGAAAGCCTAAGCCATGAAGGAGTTCGGCCTGGTTGCATGGAACTCTTTAGTTTAGGCGTGTGTGTCATAAGATGTGGAGCCTCTTAGTTAGGGTTCTCGGAGAGTCCAAAACCCGGTGATGAAGCAATATGCTTCTTGTTGTGGCCTCAATGACTCAAGGTGTACAGAGGAGTCATATTAGGTTCACTTTCGGTATATTCCTTGGCTAACGAGTTTTGGAGTCTTTCAGCTGGATAGAACTGCCCTGAACGACAACTTGTGCCGAGTATCCAACATGGAACTTCATCATGTTGAATCCGAATCAGCACATCTTCTGAGCCTCAACTGCGGGCTAAGCTTTGCTTTAAGGAGCCTCTGCAGATCCTGCAGCGCCAGCCAAGCCTACAGCGAGATTCAAACCCACCCCAGAACTGCGCAAGCTAGTCTACGAAGCTTGACTCCAAACTTGCGGCACCCTGAACCCTACACCCGAGGGAAAGCTGTATGAGCAGCACTGGTAACAGCTATGGCACTAGCACTAGCACTCAAAATGCCTATGCTACTCGGGTTCTGCAGCTGGCTGCTTTGATGCAGGTGGCCAGAGATGGCATCCGCCGCGCCTTGGAAATCGACGACGAGGAAGTGGCTGCGATCACGGAGTTTAATCCGATAGCTTGACCTAGCGCCGCGGTGAGGTTTTGCTAGCGGTTCAAGCTTGTGACGACGTAGGGCTTAAGGTCCCGGTATCGCAAGCCGGTGGCTGATGCCCTCATCCTTCGTGATTCGGCTCGGGTCCTTGATTATGCTTCTGAAGCGGAAGCTGCTGAAACCGTTATTACCCCATCAAGAGCTAGAGCTCTAGATGGATTGAGGGGTTTTTGGGGTGTGCGGCTCGAGGCTCGCATGCCCTTTATTGCGGATCGTAAAAATAAAAGTAGGGTGGCCACACCCCCAGTTTCCCAAGCTACAGTTCCAGCCGCAAGACTTGTACGACTACAAGATAAAGTCCATCAGAGAAAGCACGCCAGGAGTTCGAGCAAATGCGCCAGAAACTGGAGGCACTTGGGGACTAAACAGGTGATGTAGCATTGTATCATAAGAACCATCCACCAGACCACAGTGCCGAGCTCCAGGGCGGCCCCTAGGAGTCTTTGCCAATAGCTGCTTGACGTGTCCTGACATGACAGGGCTTCAGTGCATAGGATGTGCTTCTGCCTTACCCTAAACCCTATAACCCATAATAACCCATAAACCCTAGACCCTAAACCCTCCTACAGCGCACACACTTCTCGTGTGTCGTGTTTTCGGGAGGGGGAAGCCGACTCAGCAGATTGCTGCCTCTCTCGTGAAGGCCGTGGGAAGAGCTGGGACATGAGGATGTTGTGGCTTCAGGGTGTAGGGTCTAGGATGTAAGGACGCAGTGTGAAGTGTTCAAGACCTTTTAGGGTCGGGCGTTGGGTGTTTAGTAGAAATTCATCGTCGGGCTTCGGCTTATGCTGACCGTACAGGCCCAGGCCAAAACCCCTGCGTCACATCTCCCACCAAGAAACCCAGAGAAGGTCTACTCCACAGTTGAAGGTGCGGGGCTCAATTCCGGGGGCTGAGCAGAGCTGAAGCTCCCAGGAAAGCAGCTAAGGGTGACCCGCTTCCCTTGAAGTGCAGCTGCGGCTCCCAGCAAGCCTGAACCCCAAACCCGAAACGTGCCTGCATAAAGGCTCCCGGATCCGTGAGAAGCTCCCCAAGCCCTGAAAGCTAGGACTCTCAAGCCTTGCAAGAGATTAGAGCGAAAATTCAGTTCAGGGCACTGGATCTAGCTTCGGACTCAGACCGAAAATTCACCCGAATCCAGGAACTACAGCTTTGTCGTGGCCTACCTCAACATCCTCAGCCAGTTCTGCGGGGATGCTTGGCCGTGAAATCCGTCCTTTGTGTATTTGGTCCTTGCTGCAGGCTCCGAGCTCTCAGGCCCTGAACCTTTAAACTCAAGAAATTCCGAAACCTTAATTTCAGGTTTAGGGTTTAAAGTTTAGGGTAAAAGCCTCGGCCACCGTTTTGGGGGGTCTAAGTGTCAGCACCGTCAGGGTCGGTCAGGGTTTGGGGCATTCGTGACATCTAGCTTGGGATTTCGGCATCTGAGTGGTCGGTCACTGTCTGGTGTAAGGCTTACATACCGCTTCTCTAGGCTATACAGTACCATACAGGCTGTACATACATAATTTGAGCCGGCTTTAGGTGATGCTTTCTATCTCGTGCTTGCTGCTGTCTGCTGTTACCCCGTGCCTAGCTCGGTTGCAACTCTCAGCCTCAAAAGGATTGATTTCACTGGCTGACACAAGCTTGCATGTGCACAAACAGCTGCTATGCCCTCGGATTCGTCGATGGGGCATTCGTATACCTTGATCCCTACCTTTCCCGACACCCAAGTGGCAGCCCTCCCGGCAAGGGCTGCTTTCGGGCGCTAACCCCCAAGCGCCGGGCGTTCGATTCAGGTCGGGGCTGAGATGGTTGAAGGTTGTACATTAGACGCGGCCCAGGTGCTGCTCTTTATTCGGCGGATCCCTAGCCCGATGTCGATGCTATTTGGTCCTACATCTTGTCCTTAGCCTTAACCTAAATTAGATCCCGAAGCCCCGAGCATTGCAGGCGCCAGCGCATCAAGCGCCGAACCCCCATAGTTTCAAACCAGCATCTCGAACGCTCCCACAGCCCTATGAAGGTCAAGACCCTAAATTCTTGAACCTGGACCCGCAAGTAGACTCCGCTGGCCTTAAACCCCATAGCCTTCAGACATTCCTCGCCAGCGAAAGGAGTCGGTCAATGCCGGGCGAGGCCTCGTTCTCGGATTGGGGGAGTTCGGTGGTCTTGGTTCGAGGTTTAGGGTCTTGGGTGTAGTGTTTTGGGTTTAGCTTGGATTTTCGGATTGCGGGCGTCTCTTAAGGATGTTTACTTGCAGCCCAGAACCCGAGTCCTAAAGCCCCAAGCGCACCTTACCACGGGCCCTGAACTAGCTCATCGCGGGCTGGGTCTCGCAAACGGAAGCCACATTGCAAATGCATAGATTGGTTGGGCAGACATGTGTATCTCGAAATCTACACAGACCGATGTAATGCTCCCAAACATCAAGACAAGCCTGCCGCGACTTCTGTATGCCTGTCAGGAAGCCACGATTAGCCCGACCCTTCAGCCGGCTGCCGCTGTGGTGCCCGATGCAGCTATGGCGCTGCCATCAGCTTCCACTGCATCCGCTGCGGTCACCCCCGCCACTGAGGCCTGCTCTGCTGCATTCGGATAGTGGGCAAGGATTTTTCGCAGGGTTCACGTTGTTTTCCATCCTCTGTGCGCATGCTCCCCCCTCTTCGCATCCCTCTGCACTTTCACGGGGCGGTAGTGGGTGATAGGGGTTTAGCGGCTTCCTTGTGTTTGCACTTATTCCTCTTGCAGCCCCGGCTGTCTGCATTCAAGTCAGTCCTGTGGTTTTAAGTGGGTAAAGTCGGCTCACTAATTACCTAAGCGCAAGCCAGTTCTGAAATGATTCCTCGAAAGGTCATTCACCAACTCGGCACAGAAAGACGAAAGGCACACCCAAAAGCAAATCAACTTCCCATCAAGCTGTGAAGACAGACACCGTGAAAGCCTCAGACATAGCTCGTCAACATAGAAGAGACGTAGCTCGACTTTTGTTGCTCCTCCCGTCAAGGAGGCTGCCGCGAGCACGAATTTCGAGGCGGCTTCGCCAGCGGTGCCAGACGCGGCCACAACAGACGCCGTCCCTGCCTCCGAGGCCAACGTACCTGAAAATTGTTGCAGCATTGGCGGTTGAATTGATTTCATTCTACATTTGCGCTACTCACTGCTGGTGACTGTTAGCAGCATCCACTCTTCAACAACAAACTGGATCCCCAGGACAAGGCCTCATTCCAATAATGGGGACCCAAGGCCCTAAACCCTGTGCATGAGTGACCCCCGTCAACCCCATAATACGTTGGCCCTAAACCCATCAAGTCCTACAAGGACCCTCCAGGGACCCCAACTTAGAGCGCCCCCATGTCCTCCTGTGCAACTCTCCTCCCAAGGCTCAGCTACCGGATGCGAAGACGAGCCCCACTCCGCTCCCCTCGCAGCAAACCGATCCTTCCGAGGCCTGGCGGAGGTTTGGGTTTCGGGCTTAGGGCTTATAGGGTTCAATTTAGGATCCTAGGCTGTTGAGATTTGGGGTTTCGGGTTCAGGGCTTAGTATAGGGTTCAATTTGGGGTCCAGAGGGAGTTGATTGTTTTGGGTTTGGCACGGCTGTTGGGCTTTTGGGTTTAGGGTTTCGGGTTGTGTTCCTTGGGCGCTGAGCACTCTGGAGCTTCTCAAGCAACAGTACAGCCCAGCATCGTGGCAATAATAAGGGCCGCTCCGAGCGATGTTTTTGAAGCGGTTGAGGCGACAAAACCAAGGCTTTTAAACAATCTTCAGCAAACCCGAGCGAGTCCATCATAAAAGAGGAGAGAGAGAGAGAGCGAGAGAGAGAGAGGTAGAGAGAAAACAGAACAGAAGACTGAAGGTGTTAGCTTCGAAGTCAGCACTGCAGCACATCGATGATGAATCTCTGGTCGACTTAGGCAACTTAGGCTTTTGGGACAGGCCCTCCAGCCGACGAGATCAGCCAGCAGGAGACTTCTACCATTCCGGCCTGGACTCAACGACATTCACTACCAGCTAGATTCTCTAGAGCTCTCTTCCGAGCATTGTGTTGTGTTTGCAAAATGTCTTTCCATCGAAGTGTTGAGGCTGAAGCTTCTGCAGAGATTGGCGGCCAAGTGCATCTTGCTGGACAATATCCTGCCTGCCTCGCTGGCTGTCCGTCCTGCTGTCTGTGTGTCTGTAGGCAGGTGCGTATGCACATCATGAACACCTGCAAGCATGCTAAGCTATCCTGAACGCTAAAATCCTAGACTCTAAACCCCTAAAGCCCTAAAGCTCAAAACCCAAAGCCCCAAGCTTCCCTGGACCTTAAAGCCCTAAAGTCCTGAATCCCCAGGCCTTCAACCGCTAATCCTGAAACCCTAAAACCCATTTAAAAAGCCCCTAAGAAGGTATCTTATCGGGCCGGCAGAGTGTCCCGACCGTCGCTGGATGCTGCTGGCAGATGTGGAGGCTGCTGCCTGAACCTAGTACAGGGGCCTGCAGATTCAATAAGCTTAGTAGGGTCTTAGTAGGGTTTTCCAGGTTACAAATAGATGCTTGGGGTTTGAGTATAGGGGTTTCAACGATTCCAATCAGGGTTTAGGGCTTGTTGTGGTTTCATAGGGTTGTTTATGGGGGGTTTGTATTGGCTGGTCTCTATATAAGGATACCCGATACCCGATTCTACCGATCAAGTCTGTTAAAGTCTCTTATCTTGGCTAAAACCTACACACTGCCCGCAACGATTCCTACACCGCCAAGAGACACTGAATGCTGGCGCTCTTTCGACGCCGTACTTTCAAGCGAAGAATGTTCAGAGAAGCTGCATTGCAAAACCCAGATCCGGACGAGTCAAACCACGCAACCACTGCACTGCCTGCAGTTTTCGCTTCAACATTGGAGAAAGTTTCGCGATTGCGGAAGCTACAAGTTGTGCTGCCTGTGCAGGAAACAATCCCACATACAACCGCAGCGCCGCCATCGCAGCCTGTGTTGCCCGTGGTGGGCAACCTCGTCCCCGAGGCCAGGCTGCCCCAAGCCCCTCCGGTAGAATATCGGGGCCCTGAAAATTGAGAATGACACTAGCGCTTTGGGTTACAAAATACAACAAATCTGTGAAGGAGCGCCACGGAGCCAACCCTTCCTGGGTTATGTATATATATATATATGCCTATATGTATATATATATATACATATATATATGTATGTATGTAGGTATGTATGTATGTATGTATGTATGTTACATATGTATTTTTCTTGTATATATGCATATACTTGACTTTAGTTCAATGAAGGAGCCCTAAGGAGCCAACCCTCTTCGAATTCTTCAGGCTCCGGTGTTTGGCTTGCTTCATGTTTCGGGTCTTCGGATACTCATGGCCGATGGTTTCTCAGTCACTTCAGTCCTTCAGGAGCCCTCATCCTAAACCCCAAATCAAACCCTTAGAGAACCCTCAGCCCTGGAGGCTCCACTCACAGCTTCGCAGCCGGCGGACGTCCCTGTCCCGGCTGGGATCCAGAATCCTGTCCCTCGGCTTTCGTACTCATCTTTCGCATCAACACAGGAACAAACGCAAAAAAGGCAGAAAGAATCAGAGTCCTACAATGTCAACCAAAGGGTACGGAAACCATGCACAGACACTGGCTCCAAGGTCTGATGTTCCAGGCAAGGGTTCTTGTCCCTAAAGCCTGATCCGTAAAGCGCAGCTGGAAAGGCCTCCTTTCCCGACCTGGTTTCCAGTGCACAGATGGCTGCACAACCACGGAGCAGAACAGCATATCGGGAAAGCTGCCTGCGGTCAAGGGTACCCTAGATCGAGCATCCGCTCGTGGCGTCAACAGGCCTCAACGTTGCCCGACATCCTCAACCACAGACTCAACATAGGCATTACGATGCATACTATAGGGTGACGGGGATGATAGCACCAGTCTCTTCTCGAAGCCGCCGCTGCACACTCTCCTCTTGCAGGTCAAGCGCCGGGAGGCTTCAAGCTTCAAAGCAGGCCACTTGCTCGGCATGGCCCGAGCCCCCTAAACCCTGCTAAACCCCAGGCCCTATAAGCCCTAAACCCTAAACCCTTTGCTTACTGTTCGGGCTTTGAAGCAGCTTCGGAGCCCCGAGGGGTGATTTTTTGAAACGGTGTCAGGGCTTTGGGCGCTGGTCAGCACGGGAAATCTCCTTGCATCTACAGAGGTTAACAATGGAGAATGCGGCGGCAGGGGCTGCAAGAGGGTCTTCAGAAAGGCATTGGTGAGTCCAGGGAGTATTTTCGGCTTGCGGGGTTGTTTTGCTTGAGCTTGGATGGCTTCAGCTACATATTCTTGACAAAGCAACTGAAAATAACGCTTCGTTGAATGCTGATCGGATACGACTCAAAGCACGAAGTCGTGCATCTTCAACCTTGCCATGTCGTGTCACAGTAAGAGCCCCGAGTGCCCCAAATCCGGAACGCTTTTGGAGCTCAGGACAGGTGCGGCAGTCCCTCGTCTGTCAATCTAGAAGCCTCCCCTGCCGTCGAGGTGATCGCGTGACGTTTGCCAGAGACTCCAGCCGCGTTGCAGACTGGTCGGGCATTCCGGCAGCTCGTTTGGCCTTCAACGAGGGACAGGCGGCTGGGGCAGAAGTGCAGTGACATATATTCTATTATGTTATATGATACTATATGATATTCATATTGCATCAGTATTAGGCAGCATATGAACCTGAAGTCTAGCGAAAGGCTTTTAGAGCTCGGCATGAGGGCTGTTTCGAGGAGAGATTGGATGCAGCAGCTCTCTGAAAATTGCCCACGCCTAGACTGGGCACCCACTGCTCGCTTGCACTGTGGATTTCATTTTTACCACTTCTATAACGACGTGGTAGAAAGGGTTCGACCCGCCGACCGACCCAGAACACCCGGGGTTCCTGCGTCGAGGTGGAAACGATCCACGAAGTGCGAGGGGACTGGTTTTGCACCGAAAAATGGCAGAAGCTTCGCCTTCATGGCAGTTTGAACGCTTAGTGGGTTCGTCGTTATGCGTGAGTGCCGCATAGAAAGGGGTGATCGTAGAGGGAGAGAGAGAGAGGTTGAGGGAAAGGGTATCCGATCAGTGGGGTGTCCATCTAGGCTTTTTGAATTCCCTGGCTCAACTCTTCGGAAACGAAAGCTAAGCCCTAAACCCTAAACCCTAAACCCCTAAACCCTAAGCTTCCATCCAAAAATGTACAGCAACCGCCAAGCACGCCTCCCTAGGGCTCCTCATTTTGACTAGACTATACTATACTCCAAAACATCTCCAAAACAATATTTTATTTTTTTTAGGCCCATTTTTGTAAACTCCTTAAGCCATGAACAGTTTTCAAGCCTTTGAGTTTCGCCTTGCCCCCCACGCCTCCTAGGACGCTTTGGGCTCCCCTGAGCGCTGTGGAGTACGTAGAGGAGACGAAGAGTGCAATGGCTTTGGGGTTTTTAGGGCTTAGGGTGGTTTAGGGTTGGCGGTTTAGGGTTTAAGTAGGGTGTTTTTTTCGTTTGTTTACGATTTGAGGGCCGTGGTTCTCATGTCAGGGTCTACATTTTACCTCCCACCCAGCCTCTCCCTCAATATCGCGATGTTGCCCGTCTCCGATTTGACAGTAGATCCAGGAGCCATGGTAGATGTGAGGCAGAGCACGCCCATCCCCAAGCACCATGTCCGTGTTTGTGTGGAAGCAAGGACTATAAAACCCTAAACTCCCAAACAAGCCTGAAGGCCTAAAATACCCGCGCTCACATCCGATTTTCGTGTAACTTGTGAGCACAGTTCCATGCCTTGTCGCATTTCGTGTAGTCACAAAAGCTACGATTGTTGGGAAGGCAATGAAACACACCAGAAGGAGGATGGAACCTTGCGATTTGCACCTCCAGGACTTCCCACCTGGGCAGGAAGTGGTGGTGGTTGGCATGGACCTCGATTTTCGCTGACAAGGGCCTCCATGAAACACATTTGCGGTTTACGATCCGGGATTCGCACAAATTGACACTCACAGGGTGGGCAAAGACGTTTCAAGCGCAGGGTGGTCCCTGCAACATACTTTCAGAAGCCGCATGCTTACTCGGCACCCCTTACAAAAGCAACACAGCGGAAATTCTCCGCCCAAGCTCGGATCCACACCCCGCAGTCACAATGAACAACGATGCAAGGGGATTTTGAGGCTATACTAACATATGTATATATATATATATGTATATGTGTATATATATGTATATATACATATACATATACATATACATATACATATATACATACATATGTATATATATATATGTATGTATATATATATACACTATACACAGATATACATATATATATATATGTAGAGTGGTTAGGTTTGAGGTCTAGCAGGCTCCAGGAGGTGTAGTCTCGACGGCATTTAGGCTGTTCTTATGGACCGTTTGTTGTACAAGATTGCAGCCTGCGCAGGTTTTGGGCACGAATAGCTTGAAGCCTTGCGATGGAAATAGGATTTCCACTGAACCCATCAAACAGAAAACGCACAGCCCC
>BGNK01001074.1:4660-40314 GCA_003297005.1 Symbiodinium sp. clade A Y106 | reverse complement strand
CCCCCAAAAAAAAAAAAAAGCCCTATTTCCAATAAAGGGACAGCCTGTAAACCGTACCGGCACCTTCTGAAGCCCTTTAAAACTTTATACAAGCCTTCCGCAATGCTTCGTGTCTGGAGCGCTTCTGGTCAAGAGTTTGCCGCCAGAAGCATGGAGCAGTTCGAAAATGCAGCGGCTGTGAAGGAGTTTTTATGTGAAGTACATGGTTCCTCGGCTGTTTGCAGTATAGTACCCTTAAGGTTCGAGGTTTAAGGGTTCTGGGTGCTTGCTTATTATGGTTGGTTTTTCGGACTCTGACTCTTTGGGCTTCTATATTATGTTTGGTTATGACATGGAGTCTTCCAGCTTGACTTGTAGGATGGATTCGAAAGTCAGCCAAGGTTTCCCCGTGTATTTGCAGCAGCTTTTGCATGAGGGCAACCTGCTGGTTGATGACGACAAGCTCGCTGGCCCTATGGATGTGCAATTGGTGTTGCTGACCATCTCGGACCCGGCAACACGACTGTTAGCTGAAGATGATCTTTCGAAAGCTCTGCGCAGCAATCATGTTGAAATGGCCCGCTTCTTGCTGAAAGCTGGCGTTGACGGAGACCGTCGAGACAGCAACGGCTGCACAGCCTTAATGCGGGGCATCTGACAATGGTGATGTGCAAAATGCACGTGTGCTGCTGGAAGTTGGTGCTGCCAAAGACTGCTGGGACAAGCACGGAAAGACAGCCCTTATACTCGCATGCCATCGTGGTCACTTGGAGGTTGCACGTCTCCTGCTGGAAGCTGGTGCTGACAAAGACGACTGGGCCAATCGCGGTAGGACAGCCCTGTTTTTTGCATGCCATTGTGGTCACTTGGAGGTTGCACGTCTGCTGCTGGAATCTCGTGCTGCCCAAGACTGCTGGGACAATCGCGGTACAACGGCCCTAATGCGCGCATGCCATCGTGGTCACTTGGAGGTTGCACGTCTGCTGCTGGAAGCTGGTGCTGCCAAAGACTGCTGGGACCATCGCGGTACAACGGCCCTAATGCGCGCATGCGACGGTGGTAACTTAAAGGTTGCACTTCTGCTGCTGGAAGCTGGTGCTGCCAAAGACTGCTGGGACGATCGCGCTGTGACGGCCCTAATGCGCGCATGCGACGGTGGTAACTTAAAGGTCGCACTTCTGCTGCTGGAAGCTGGTGCTGCCAAAGACTGCTGGGACGATCGCGCTGTGACGGCCCTAATGCGCGCATGCGACGGTGGTCACTTAAAGGTTGCACGTCTGCTGCTGGAAGCTGGTGCTGCCAAAGACTGCCGGGACGATCGCGGTATGACGGCCCTAATGCGAGCATGCAGCGGTGGTCACTTTGAGGTTGCATGTCTACTGCTGGAAGCTTGTGCTTACATAAACTACTGGGACAATGACGGTATGACAGCATTGTGCCACTTAGAGGTTGCACTGGAAGCTGGTTCTGACGAAGTTTGCCGGGACTGTGACGGCATGACAGCCCTGATGTGGGCATCTAAGAACAGCCAGTTGGAGGTTATACGTTTGCTGAAGGAAGGTGATGCTGATTGACATTGCAGGGATTCTGACGGTATAGCAGCCCAAATTCTCAGTTCAGGTCCTACAGGTTGTCGTGGGCAGCTTGCTGGCGACGCTGCCGATGCTGAGTCCAAAAGGGCGGCATCTTGTAGAACATTTAGGTCGGCAACCAGGGTTTTAGGGTTTAGGTTCAGGGTTTCGGGGTTTGGCGTTCAGGGCATAGGGTAGACGGGTTTAGGGGTTTGGTTTGGGGTTAAGCTCCTACTGCAAAACCTTGTATGAAACATACTTCCAAACCTAAACCCCCTTAGAAGGCGAGACCCATACTCCACCAGCTAAACCTGACACCTTGGACCATAACCTACAACCCATGACCGTAACCCTACCGGGTGGTTTCTTAACATCAGAAATACTCTTGTAACAAGGGTCCTTCTGTTTCGGGTCAGTGTTACGGCCCCTTGTTTCTAACAAGTCCTATTCAGACCCTGAAGAGAGCCTACCTGTTGAAAACATGTAGGACCCATAGAGTCTATGGGTCCTACGCCATAGAGCTTGAGGCAAGCCTTTAACTTTAACCTGCAACCCTCGTTAAAGCTTGACCCCATGCGCTTTAAGAGGCTTCCTAAATCCGAAACCCTAAACCCAGCTACGTTAAAATTCCGAGGCTCACACATTGCAAGCCTATAAAATTCAATAACGCACTGCAAAGGCTTTGTTTGAATTTGGAAGTTAAGGGTATCACGATTGGGGCTGGGCTCAAGGATTGCATCATCAGGAAGCTGTAAAGGCTAGCACGACATATGATGACAAGACACAGAATAGAAGATCTCCAAAGGTCATCAAAAGTTCCCCGAGCACAACGGCAAGCATGGCAAAGTACTGGACCAGGCTGCCTGTCTCTTGCTCAGAGGGGCTAGGGCGGGGGTTCCTTTCCAAAGCCTATCGAACTGAGGAATGCAAGAGACATGATCTATGAAGACAGCAGTGTCCATTACAGCAGTCACATTCAAGAAGCTGTTCCAAAAGGCAGATATGGATTGAACTCTTCACCTCCGGTGCTATGACAGCAATGCGGAGCAAGTCTTCGTTTCCATTCGGCTATGCTGACACCCACTAAATCGAAAGCCTGCAAGACCCAAGCAGCCCCCCCAGAAAAAAGAGTTCCGAAGAGTACGCAGGTTTCAGGCTGCATGTTTTCAGGTTCAAGGCACGTCCCCGAACTGTACTGTCATATCCTAAACTCACAACATCTCATAACTACACGTCACTGTGCATCACCGCATGACTTCAAGTCCAATTCTCCACTTCAGAATAGACACACTATCCTAAAAGAAAAAAAGACCCCCATCCGAGAGACCTCAACCCGACAAAGTCCTGGACTCTAGTGGACTCTAGCGCTCTCCTTCCTGAATACTCATTCTTTTTCTCCAATATGCCAACAGCAGCATTTCAAAAGCCCTCAAGCCAAAAAGTCCTGAAGGCCTCGATCTCCTGTAACCTCAACCCTACTTGGCACAGAAGATCATGGTGTCCGTAAGCGGTTTATGAGGTTGTTGGTGCTTCTTAACAGAAGGGGTAAGTTGTTTAGGGGCCCCTGTGGATATATCCAGACATCGAAGGCGGCCACAGAGGGCCACTATCGTGTAGAGATTGATGGAGGCCTTCCCGTCTAGCCCGGCAGTTGTCGCTTGAGGGGAGGGGAGAGGGTGGGATTTTGTGCGTTGGGGGCGTGGGATGTAGTGCGTGAGGGGTTTTGCCAGGCGTTGGATATGGTGTTCCGGCGGTGGGTGAGGAATATCGTTGTTGTGTGGCCTGTTGACTATGGAGCTTGGGGACCGAAGCGACATGGGCCCACGAGTTCGTCGGAAAGCAACGGTTTTCATAAAGCCCTGGGATGCGGCGAGTTGGAGTTCGGGTTTGGAACTTTCAGTTCTGGAGCTGAGGGCGAGCTTAGGCTTTTGACCCTCGTTGCCAAACCCTATAAACCCAAAGCATCTTTGCAACAAATACGTCAGGAAGAGCGACATCAAGCAAACCCTTATCACTGGAGGCAGTCGCACGATCAATGTGAAGAAGGAGAACATGCAGAAAGCAGGCTCTCTACCGATCATGTTCTTTTGCTGTTCACGGTTTAGGGTTAAGGTTTTAGGGTTTAGGGTTCAGGGTGTCGAGTTCAGAGGCATTCTGCTCCACAGAACTCCAGAACCCTCAACCCTGAACCATAAAGCTTAAGACCCAAGCCCTACACCCCAATGCGGCTCAAGGTTTTCTACTGGCTCAAACTGCTGGGCCCTCGAATTTCACGCAGACCCCACCTCTCTACTGTATTGGTCTAAATGATTACCTATACTATTTAGGGGTTCCTTATTATAGCTATAATAGAATATACTCCCAAACCCTATTCTCATTATTAAGGCCCCTATATTAGCAAATCTGGGAAGGACGAGGTATGGGTCATGGGGTTACGAGATAAGCTGAACGACCTTCGGGTTTAAGAGTTCCGGGCATAGGCTACATCGGAGAGATGAACCAGCATCGCATCATTCCTACTGTTCCGTGAGTCTTTCTAGTCATAGAGACGTCAAAATGTGGGTGTTTTTCTCGTTTGTAATACAGTAATACATCTTGCACGCTTTTTCCCGACACCTAGTATGCAATTCGTACATAGGGGAACCCCAAATTGGGGATAACGCCTATGCCAGGATCATCGGTCGACACGATGTAGTACGTCGTCCGCGGCCGACATCCGAAGTCCACTCACCCGTTTCCTCCTCGGTGCAGATTCGAAGGAACGGGCCGTGTGGCCGCGGCCTAAAGGGCGCGAGTCTTACCTTCTGTGAAGCCAGCCAGAGTTTGTGCAGCCTTTTAACTTGCCGGAGCAACGTCTTTGTTTGCGCTTACAAAAACTCGTAGCTGTTGCACTGCATCTCAAAATCTTGAGGTCGGCCAGTCTGCATGCTGCACAGACATGGCAGTGCTCGTCAAGTTACGTGCATGGTTGTCCTTGTCTAATTCGAGAAACGGTTCGCCAAGTTGGGCTGCAAACACTTCTGGGGTGTAGACGAGAGTCAGCTTTGTGCTTGAATGCATCACTGGGTGCGGGTCCCAAAACAATCCCCCAAGTAGGACCTCAGGACCCGCAGAATTTGCAAATCCGTTGCTTATCATGGCCACGCCTGTAGAGCGGTTGCTTCCCTCTTCAGGAGTTCTAAAGCCAGGATGCAGCACAACCTCTTTATGCTATCAGCTTCCTAAGCACCATTTCGGAGTCGTTGCGGTTTGCGGCCGGACGATTGAAGGAGAACGAGACCACCTTTGATTGGAGCGGCGGCTGGGTCCCCCAAAAAACGCTCAGACCCCCTGTGTAGCTAGACGGAATTCTAATCAATGACAATGATGGATCCTACAGTAAACATGAGCGAAAGCCCGGCGGCCTCTTCGGTCGAAGGTTTAGTATGAGGGGTTTGGCAAGACCGAGGATGGCCTCCCCTTGCTCATTGCTGCGCTAGCGGCTAGCAAGCCTTAGTTCCGGATAGCATTCCATGGTAGAGTTGGGTAGGGGTCCAGGAATGGAGTCCAGGTACGTGGGAGGGCTTGACACGCTGTTGCATATTCCGTAGTTCTGAGCAAGCATAAACCCAATTCATACATCCTAAAAGTCTTACCCGAAACCCTATGTCGCAGTCCTTAGCTTAGACATCTCAATCCTGGATCCTGCCGGAAGGGCCTTGCAGGTCACCGGGTTCGCTGCGCCTCATCGTCGCACGATCCTAAGGTCTTTATTAGTAGAGGTCCACCGGGATGTCCCAAGGCTAAGGCTAAGGATCACGGCAACAATCCAACAGTGCTAGTTTTGCTCTGTATGCTCCCCATCGACGTCCGTATGGCTTATCCCCAAACCCTCCCCTCATCGTAGAATGGCCTCTTTAAAAGGCCAAAGTGAAACTACTCTCTCTGAGCTCATCGGGTAGAGGATCCCAGAATTGAGGGTGGAAGATAGGACGGTCGAAGAATGAAGCTATCGTTGTTTTTGCAGTTGTAGGCTTCGAGATGACGGATTGAATAAGACATACGGCTGAAGGCGCTGCAGGTTTAAGCTGGGAGGTTTGCGAGATTAGAACTGGAGGTTCTACATTCGAAAGTTCGAGCTTTCAGAATGTTTCAAGAGCTAAGTCAGCTAAGTTGCGCATGTTTAGTCTGTAGTGCGTCAGTAAGTCTCGGCGAGTTTCCTGTGCAACGGCCCAGACAAGTCGAGGCAAGGCGGCTTAGGACTGAAAGAAGTCCGTTGTGTAGCAAGTTCGCGATCACAGAACAGCGAGGCCCGCGTCCTGAAGAATGGGAAACTTGTGGCTTGATTGGGGGGTTCAAAGGGAAGAGGGGAGGCACGAAAATTTCTTTCGAGGGTGAATGGGGTGATTGCCATATGTTGCCACCCCTAAAACTCCACTGCCTTAAGTGTGGCAAACAAGTCACGCACCTTAAAGCCGCAAACCCTGAGTCTTAAACCATTCGCAGCCTGCGATCGCAGGAAAGAAGTCAAAGTACGTCCATCTGTTGAACTTCATACGTAGAAGGAAACTCCGCCACTTGTTCCACAGTTGGACAAGTGCAAGACGCAAGACACTCTTTACATAGCGGCGTCCCAGAGTTTCCACGAGTGCAGTCACTCACGAAGCAGAGGAAAATGACTGGTCATAATGGTCGATGGTGCAAGTGATGATGGTCAATGATGGTCATCATCACGATGATGACGATGATGGTGGTAGTGGTGATGATGATAATGATCGTGATTGTGAAGATGATGAGGATGAGGATGAGGATGAGTATTCAAAAGGATGAGGATGATAAAGAGCAGGAAGAGGAGCAGGAGCAGCAGGAGGATGAAGATGACGACGACGACTATGTGTGCGTGCGGCGATGTTGATGATCGGGGAGATTAAGCACCCACACTGACCCATACTACACACATTTCAATCCCAGGGCTCTCAAACCCCAGAATGCTAAACCCTAGAGCCCAACACTGCCCTAGACCCTAAAACCCTGAACTTCGTCTCTCCACCAGCCACTCCTCGCTCGAAGCTTTCAGAGCCGCTCTGCATCGCAGAACCGCAGCCATGGAAGCCTCGCAAGTCCAGGAGTTCTGGCAAAAGGCCGGCTCGGGGAGCTTGAGGTTGAGATTCTAGGAGTTTGGGTTTTAGGATTTAGGGTTTCCAGGATAAGGGTTTAGGCTGTATGATTGCTATGTTCAGAGTTTCAAGCGCCTGCCTCACCAAGCATCGGGTTAAGGATCATTCATGGTTGCCTGTCAGCAGCCAGGATTTGGGAAGCTATGCCTGAGCACTGACTCCACTTAGGAAAGACTTGACTCGAGCTTTCCGCGATGAGTGCTACTGCCAAATCATACTGAAGATGCAAGTCGGCAGTTCGCTTGCCCAGTACGGTTCATAGTTCAGAACACAAAAAATCCAGTCCGAGCGTATGCCGGCGTGCGTTCTCACCCGGGAGTTCACTTGCCCAAGCTCCAGCCAAGAGAGCCAAAACCTCAAATCCCTAGCATGCTAGAAATCTCGGAGTCACTCACCGTCCAAGCTGTTCATGACGACCTTTGTCCAGGTGGCCTTGCAACATCCGGAGATGGCAGATTTCCTTTGCCCCCTCACGGGCCAGCTGATGAAGGCCCCGCCGAAACTTTTAAGTCTGGCTGTCTCGCTGGTAAACGATGGGGGAAGGGATGGAATGGGGTCGCAGCAGCTGCAGCGATAATCGCTGAATATGAGTCCTAGAAAGATTTCAAGACGGCTAATGATAAGAATATGAATTAATAATGATAACTAGTAGATTTAGCGATGAATAATGACAACAGAAATCATTCTCGGAAGCCGAATCCCATTCACCATGAGCATCAAAAGGACAGAGAACACATACATACTGATGTCAAGCAGCTGATGAGTCCGGTGCAGGACCCCGTCACGGCCCCCGATGGCTTTAACTACGAAAGCGCACAGATCCGCCAGTGGCTGGAGAAGCAGAAGGTGCCTGTAGAAATTACCTGGGTGATTTTTTGTGTATGATTGAGAGATTTGCATGGGAAAGCTTGGGGCCGTCCAGCTACAGGTTATTGTCAGCAAGTTATTTCTACTTGTGATATCCTTGATCTATCCCTGAAAACGGACATGCATATGTGTGGAATTCCAGAAGCAGGTGTCTCCACAGACTGCCCGGCCGATGGCAGCAGACTTGCGACCGAACGACAAGCTCCGGTGACTCGGCTCCTTCTGGGTTCCTGACCGCTGGACTTCGCGCTTTGTGCAGGATTTGTGCTTAGTCTTCTTGAGCAGTCGGGAGTTTGTGAGCATGTGAGCTGTTCATCCGGCAGGAGTGTGCTGCTCAATGGAGCGCAAGAAATCCCTCTTCTCTGAGCACTTCCCCGACCCTCCCAGGACAGCAATCGAGAAGTTCTTGATTTTGTGTGGCTGCTTATCTGCATCTGGTGCAAATAGGGGCGGGGGCAAACAGTGTATGTGTTATGAAGAGGGCTTCAGCGACAGTTGGAGGTTGCAGTTTTGAAACACGACGATGACAGCTTCGGTTGAGAATGCTGGCCGTCGGCGGCAAGTCCCAGTGGAAAAGCGCATGCCAACACACATAGGGTTCTGGGCACAGACCCTCGCCGTTCTGACTAAGCACTGCAAGTGTTTGGTTGTCGCACTCTGTGATGATCGCATGCAGAAGCGCCACGCGCGTGAAGCAAGTCTGAACCTGCCACCGACACGGGATAATGCCAGGGTTGCAGGTCAAATTCGAACTGGCCATCCCAAATGGGGTTCAAGGACAGCCATCAGGAGCTCCATTTCCTGGAGGCTCAGCCCTGGTCCCGAAGCCTCCCAAAGCCTTTGCGAAGCTTTGTATCTGTAGGTTCGCCTGACTTACTGCAGAGCTTTGTAGGGAGAAGGATACGGCGCAAATCACAAAAGACTGCATAAACATGAGGATCTCACAATACCAAGGTCTCGTGGAATGCCTGTATCACGCTATACACGCCAAACATACGACCCATACTATGCTTCTTTGGTCCGCTAAACCCCGAACCCTTAACTAACCCTAAATCCCCAAACCCAAGGAGCAAGCTCTCCGACCTTTCCTGTGGATCTACTTTGGGATGCACATGGTCTCCGAGCTGAGTACAAGACCACCAGGGTTTTGCCTGGATATTCTCAGAGAGCCCACTGGCCCTTAATTGAAGGATATGCTTCAAATACAACAAATATGCAAAACAAGCCCGACATATTCTAGGGAGTGATCCTCCAGTCGGAATGACAAGCCTCATATTCTGATTTAGGGAAGTTTCCTTTCCGTAGTTGAGGGGTAATGGGCTTTCGGGGTTTAGTTGGGGATGCCAAATTGCGTGAAAGCGTCTTGTAGACGTTTTCAAGGCTCATTTACAATATTGACCGTCAGGAACTTGAAACTGCTCACATGCATACGAGAAGATTAAAATAAATGCGATAAAACANTGCCAAATTGCGTGAAAGCGTCTTGTAGACGTTTTCAAGGCTCATTTACAATATTGACCGTCAGGAACTTGAAACTGCTCACATGCATACGAGAAGATTAAAATAAATGCGATAAAACAAAAGAAACACGTTCTGGCTTGCTTCCAAAAGGAAAGACACCGGACAGCTTGCCACAGCAGGTGAAAGGAAGGAAAGCGTCCAACTTCTCACAGCAGATGTGCAGTTTTGTGCAGCTGTTGTAAGCGGCTGTAAATCAAAAACGACATTCTCAAGCGTCACGAATTAGTCGTAATACCACGACGTGGGAACGGGTGCAAGATTCCTCTTAACACCCAAGTCTATTACGCTGTCCAAACTACAAAAGGATTTCGACTACGCTAGCACTGCGGATTTTGGGAGTGCAAAAGACATCCTAGTCACGGCTACAAAACATCATCAACTGTAGAATGTCGAACAGAGGCATTTGCGGTCAAGGCGGAGCCATAACTGTCCACTGTCAGCGACATTGCCCGCATGCACACATGACTGACTGCTGCAGTACTCAACCACATGTTGGAAACATCACAAAATGCAATAGGCCTCATTGGCCTCATTAGGCCTGTAACTCAATCGTCTCATTTCCAACGATGCGCATGCGTGTGCACGTGCATGGCAAATCTGTCATATGAACAATATACATGGACTGCACAACCTTCGCTTTCAATCATACCGCCACAATATATCCCAACAGCAGCAGCGGCAACAGTGTTGTTGCCAACCTCTGNGTGCATGGCAAATCTGTCATATGAACAATATACATGGACTGCACAACCTTCGCTTTCAATCATACCGCCACAATATATCCCAACAGCAGCAGCGGCAACAGTGTTGTTGCCAACCTCTGGTCTGCACATGTGCAGACAGGCTAACACAGGCATGCGACGCTGCGACACACACTCAATGCAGGAATGCTTTTGCCAAACTTCTCGAAGCTCCAAAAGCGACAAACTTCTGAGTCGCGCGGGGTCTTTCACCCGGGAGTCTAACTTGGCTGAACATGCTTATATCTATCAGCATGAAAGGATAAGGCAGCAATGCATCCAGGACGAAACGCAATTGGATTCGAACAAAACTCCAGGGCTCCGTTGCTTTAGGCTACTTCACCGGTTCCACCGTCGGCGACGTCACGGAACGTCGCAGCTGCCGCCATGCCACTGCTTCTTGGGCCGTGTCCCTTGCTCTGGCTCTTCTCGAAATCCATCTTCGCACAAAGTAGTTTTTCAGCTTCAGTTGGGTCGGACAAGACCCTTTCCACCTCCAGCTTCTTTCCCGCCTTCGATGCTTCATGTAGCATTGCAGCATACATCTTCCTGTGATGTTCGCAGAACTTGTGCTTGCGGTTGCCCGGCTTCTCAGCAAGACAAAAAGAAAGGCAGCAGGACGTGTCTGAGCTGCTACTACTNTCATGTAGCATTGCAGCATACATCTTCCTGTGATGTTCGCAGAACTTGTGCTTGCGGTTGCCCGGCTTCTCAGCAAGACAAAAAGAAAGGCAGCAGGACGTGTCTGAGCTGCTACTACTACTACTCGCCCTGGCTGCGGCCTTGGCCTTGGCAGTAGCTGGAAGTGCTACTGTGTGGGAAGTTCGCCATCTGTCAGCAAAAGGTTGCTCTTCACCGGACATGCTGCCAGAAAGACTNCTACTACTCGCCCTGGCTGCGGCCTTGGCCTTGGCAGTAGCTGGAAGTGCTACTGTGTGGGAAGTTCGCCATCTGTCAGCAAAAGGTTGCTCTTCACCGGACATGCTGCCAGAAAGACTTTCATCATCTTCCCCAGGCCCAAACGCAGGAGACGAGAGCATCATCGAGCACAGCCTAACCCAGCCCAGCTACGTTTGGCGATTGCAAGCACAAGCCTCGTTGTTTAGGTTACCTACACAGATCAGTACTACTAAAGCTTCTCCGCTGCATTATATATAATGGTAGTACCACAAATCAAAAGATTGGCCACAGTCTGCACATGTGACTCTCTGGATTCTGTGATGCTGGGCCTCATCAAAAGCAATCAGGATTGTGGCAACAGCAGCAGCACAAACACTTGTAAAAACATCACAAGAAGCAGCAGCGNCAGCAGCAGCAGCAGCAGCACTCACCTCGACTTCTCTTTGCAGCTCTCAGATTGGAATTGACACGGCAACACACAACAGCGGGAATGGCAGGAATCACACAACGGCTAGAAGCTGCGATGTCTGACATAAGAGTCACATCGGAAACAATGCGCAATGCAATGCACGCAACACCCTGTTTGCACTCTCGTGGCTGAAAGTGTTCACTGGAAGCTCGAACCCCGTGAGCTCCGTTGCGCCCCCTGCGCACTTCGAAAACTGTGAAACCTGCGCGGTAACTTGGCCTTTAACTAGTCCCAGCAAAACTAGATGCCAGTCGGAGTCGCAGTAGCAGCTTCGGAAGCTGCTGCCTTGATGCCCTCCCAGCACTGTTCATACCTTGAGGCATCTTTGCCCATGGCTTTCACATACTCCACCACATGCTGGTAGTTCTTCTCGTCGCCTTTGATGCAAAAGGATTTGCGCATGCCGTAGAGAAGAACTGATGACCCAGACCGTTCCAGGACAAGGTAGCCCGTTGGGATATAGATGGTCTCAAATTGCTTCATGACGAAATGATACACCGGACAGCCTGAGCCAATGAATTGTTTCAACGCATCGGCATCAAACTGAAGTAGATTGTCACTGACGTCGGCATCAAGAGCGAGGTCATTCTTCTTGAGACAGTCCTGCAAACTGGCCATCTCAATTGCAAACACCCGGACATCGCCGGCTGCCAAAGTTTTCAACATGCTGAGCCCCTGTGGTGTTGGGGATGCGAAGGTAGTCTCCGGGAGGTATCCATACAGCCATGTTTCCTTCAGCATTTGGTCCTCACTCGCGGGCAAAGTCAGCAGCTGCTTGTCAAGCTGCAATGCAGCCTGCACCTTCTTCACCAGGGAGTCCGACTCCTCTTTCCCCGCCTTTGGCCGCAAGTTCGTCTGCCCTTTGCCGGAGTCTTTGGTTGTTGTCTGCGCCTTGTACTGGCCACCATATGCACTCAAAGCCATCTGCACTTTGGGGTTGTTGCCCCAATCTTTCTCAGCCATGCCTGATCTGAAAAGTGCGGGCTTGGCATGATCAAACTTGAACTCGGAAGCCTTCGCCGCCTCATCGGTCACGACTGTGGTCTTCACCTCGGGCAACTTTGTGAGGTCAATCGCGAACAGAGGCGGCAACTCCTTCTTTTCTTTCTGCACGTTTTGTGCTGCTTTTTTGGCAGTAGCTTTGGCCTTAGCCACTGCCTCTTTTTCTTTCCGCCCCGCTTCCTTTTTCTGTGCACGCACAGCCTCACGTTCAATATTCTCGAGGTGCCTCGTCATCTTCGACGAAGCCTTGGCAACGCTCTCCCTCAACTGATTTGCAGCACCGATCATCTTCTTCATGTTGGCTTTGTGCGTGTCCAAAGCTGCAACATCTTGAAGATCAAGAACCGCTTGGCACTGACTCTCCAAGTCAAGATGGCAGTGAAGGCTCTCCACATCTTGCACTGGCACGTTGGCGGGGCCTTTAGATACTGCGATCCTCTGCAAAGCTGCAGTCACCTTCCCACACAATGTATCAGGCTGCCTAGCCGCATCTGCTGGCTCTGCTGCCAAGCCTGAGCTGACTAGGTGTGTGAAACCCCATCAGTGCTCCGAAGGTTTGCGGCACCTACAAAAATACGACTATCAAAGAGTATTTCCAGAAACGCCCATCGAGGAGCTGTCCTTGTTGTCCTCCAACCAATTGTCCAGTGTGTCCTGGGTGTTGAGGAGCCAAGCTGCTGCACAATTCTTGCGAAACACACAGGTCTCCAGGAATGCTTCCCCAGATCGGCTGAGATTTTGAGACTTCTTGTGATTTTCAGCCATGGCCACCGCCTCCATGGCTTTGCCAAAAGCCACATTCAGCTGCTCCTTCACGCGCTGCAGCTGAGCACTCTCCTTCTCATGCAAGGTCGGCAATGCCTGTGCAAGATCAACCTTCTTGGTCTTGGACTTCTTCCCATCGGGATTCTTGTTGTCCGCACCCACTTCCACTTCCACAACAGGTTCACCATTGCTTGCAGTTTGGACTGCAGCAGAACCAGCCTTCTCACTGGCATCCTTGTTGCCACGAAGGAAGGCATGGGTGTGCGACGCGGCTGATGTCGAAGCAAAGTGCTTCAAAGCTTCAACATCACTCGGCTTTGCATTCTTCATTTGCTTGGAGGCCTCAACAACTGACTGTGACACACGCCGGGTATCATCGCGAAGCTTTTGCTTCCTCAATGGAAGCCACAAGCTTCCATCAGCTTCCTGCTCGATGTTGGGGTCGCTCTGCTTGTCCTGCCATCTGTCGAGGATGACCTTGGGATCCCAACCTGCGCTCGTCTTCTCATCGGAGAAGTCCTGAAAGGTGTACAACTCGAGCCTTTCACGATTGGTATGGGCGGTCTCTGTGGTATACGTCTTCAACCACTGGGTGAAATCGATGAGCTTCTTCCTGAACTTGCCGGGCAGGTTCTCAGCCTCGAAATCTCTCACAGCCTTGGCAGCCTGATTCGGGTCCGAGAGCGCTCGCTCGACTTCAGCCTTCTTGCCGGCCTTCTCTGCCTGATACAAGATAGCATCGACAACTTTCTTGTGGTCTCCACAGCACTTGTGCTTACCCGCCTTTCTGTTTTCGCAAAAAGATATGAAGCAGGTTTTGTCCACCGCCTGCTTTGCCTTGGCCTTGCACTTGCCCTTGGCCTTCGGACCTGCTGTTGAAGAGCCACCGGACAACCGACGCCTCTTGTTCATGGGCTCGTCGTCGTCAGAAGAAGCCTGTGAGGCCTTGTCCTGCAAAGCTTCCTCATCGAAATCGTCATCAAAATCAGACATTGCAAAATGCAATGCTGTTTCCCCGAGTTGCCTGCAAAGACTACAGCAATCGAATTGACACAGCGTTTTGCAACTTGCACATCCTGCCTGGTCCCTGTGTTGTCATACAGTCATGCACATTGCACACTGTCTAGAGTCTGAACATGTCTCTTGCTTGTCCTCATGCAAATCAAAAGGACACTTCTCGGCTCGCTCCTCATGAGAGCCATCAGGATTGTGAGCAATCTGAGATCGCAGCCACGCTTCAACAACAGCAGCAGGGACTACACCAGCAGTAGTCAGTAGCGCTAACAGGAACGACTGCCACTACCAGTACAAGTGAGTATATCTCTAGCACATTAACATTAACTAAGTCTTAAGTGCCAAATAAGATACTCCTACTTGATGGCAATCTGACCAGTCTATCTAGAATCTAAACTCCAATCCGAAATGACGCAGAACGCCAGGAGCCAGCAATCAGTAGCAGCTGCTGGAAGCGATCATCATGAGCATCGGCAAGGGTTCCCAAGCACTAGAGTCACTGGGGTCACTAAGGCACAGCAGCACAACAAGTGAGCATCATGAGAGTCTTGAGTCATGAGCATCACCTCCCCTCAACTCCCCTCTACTGATTGTTTATGCTGGAGACCTTGGAGCTACAAAAGATTGTGCTTTCAGACTCCCAAAGCCCACGACTCACGACCCCGGCGTCAGAGGCCCTTCTACCGGCAGCAGGAGCAGCAGCAGCAGCAGCAGGGAGGAGGCCAGGAGGAGTCCTAGGAGGAAACACGGAGAAACAAAATGTGGCATAATTGCCCGAAGCTGCACACATACGCAGGCTCTCACACTCAGTGCACTGTTTTGCTGCTGCCTCAAGGCTATACCTTCATATGCTTCGAGCTTGGGATTGGGGTGCAGGGTTGCATTCCTTCACCAAAACCAAAATCGGACATCTGCTGTCTCGCACGCACAAATATGAAAAGGGCCATTGCATCATCCATGAGCCAGCTGGGTCCTTCAGCTTTCCTCAGACTCCGGAGCTTGATCCCAGGACAAGGAGTGTCGCAAGGGGCAGGCCTGCCACAGTGGAATGGTGTTGCTGAGAACATACCACATGAAAGCACTCAGCACTCCTAGATGCACACCTCGGCCGCTAAGGTTCTTGAGCTGATGGATTTTCAGGGTCTGCAAGATTGGCTTCAGTGGCGAAACGGCATTGTCAGCTGAGCTTGCACTGAAAAGGTGCAAACCCTGGGCCCCAAAATGTTCAAGGGCAGTGGCCAACCGCTTTTGGCCATTCCTCGGTGCAGATATGATGGAGCCGTGTGTCAGCATGCAAGGCCAGTACGGCCCCGCCATCCGGCGGGCATGAAGATGATGATCGGCATCGAACAAGAGATGCCCGCCGGGGCTTTCATGGTCACTTCTGCACTGCACATACTTTGCAACACGCTCCTGCTGCCCTGGTGTCAACATAGAGCTCAAGCACTGGTCATCAGAGAAGTCCTTGAAGAGTTTTGCAGGGATGAAATTTTTCTGCTGAGCTGCTAGCTGTTCATACTCAAGGTGCCTTTCCTCATCNCCTGGTGTCAACATAGAGCTCAAGCACTGGTCATCAGAGAAGTCCTTGAAGAGTTTTGCAGGGATGAAATTTTTCTGCTGAGCTGCTAGCTGTTCATACTCAAGGTGCCTTTCCTCATCTGACGCTACAA
This sequence comes from Symbiodinium sp. clade A Y106, assembly GCA_003297005.1. Lineage (NCBI taxonomy): Eukaryota > Dinophyceae > Suessiales > Symbiodiniaceae > Symbiodinium > Symbiodinium sp. clade A. The sequence continues at coordinate 24,660 of BGNK01001074.1, read as the reverse complement.
ACAAGGTGTCACCTGCCACAACACAGTCCATCCCAAACTTGTCCATGAAATCATTCTGCCAGTCTTCTGGGCCAACCCAAACCGTTGTCCTCAAATTCAAGCACGCAGCGAAGACCCGCGGTCTTGAAACTGGATATCCGAGCTGAAGAGGCGAACACTTGAAATGCAGAACCTTGTGACTGTTCAGCAATGGACTCAGCTTCTCGGCTGCAGGGTACTTGCTAGTACACTCCACGAACGCTACGTCTTCGCACGACTGCTCGCCCCGAACCAAACGCTCAACTACCCAGACGTTGTGCGGGAGCTCTGAAGCATGGCCGAAGCGGGCCTGGCTACCCATCGTAGACCATCCATCGCATGTGACTCCAGCAAAGCTTATGGACCACGGCCTATCCATCCCTGGCTTTGTCTGGGTTGTCTCAGGCAAGGCAGCCAAGGGCTCTGACTCAGATGCAGCATCACTGCACCCTGGATCGAAGTTACTCTTGTCACTCTCAGCATCCCTTTCTGGAAGCTTTCGCTTCCTCATGTTCTGACGCAGGACCTGCAAGTTCTGAATCCAACCCTCCGCCGGACAGACAGAGCACATAGCTTTGTGGACCAAACACCACTGTTTGCACTCAGCACTCAGAGCCCAAGAACGGTTCCGGATCAGCCAGGCTAGCATACTCTGGTAGGCCTCTTCTGCTGCAGCCTGAGTACTCTCTTCATCAGGCACTGAAGCTCGCAAGTATGCAGCTGCCTGAGGGTGGCAATGGTCTACAATGTCTGAGAACACGCACATTCTCCCACCGAACCGTTGCTGAGAAAGACTGGTCAGAACCTGTTGGGGGATGCCGCCGATATCGCACACACGCTTGAAGACTAGGGGCGGAGCTGGGAACTGCCAAGCATGGGTCTTTTGAAGCGCCGCGCAACCACAGCTTAGCGCTTCTATCTCACTGCCATAACCGCTGTAGTCTGATGCCACCAGAACCTTTGCAAGAAGCAAAGCATGCAACCTGCAGGCAGCATCCGCTGAGAATGCCTTGGCCACTTGCTGTGGCCACTGGAACACAGCCCTGGCTGTATTATTTGCCTGAGCTGCCTCTGCAATAGGCAGACTCTCTTCATCGAAAGCATCCTCTGACATTGCTCAACAATTTGCCTACTCTCTCTGGAGACCACAAAGTTACTGAGACCACGGTGCTGTTCAAAATGCGTGAAGCTATTGCCTGCTCCTCCCCAATCTGCAGGAAAGCTAACTGCTGCGAGGCTGGGATTGCTGGCTGCTCACATGCCTGAAAAACTCACACTAACTTGAGAGAACCCTGCTACTCTTGCACACACAGTCACACAGAGAACTTGCAGCCTGAAGGTTGCTGTGTTGACAGAGACGCACAGTTGGAGAAGGAGACCAAGAATGGGGGGTTGAAAAACCCTCATTTTTGGCATTTCCCAACCCCCCATTTTGGGCCTCCAAAAGGGGGGGTTGGGAGTTCGGGAGGGGGAGGGCTGCGCTGGTGGGGCTGGGCTGGCTGGGCTGGGCCGGCTGGGCCGAGCCAGGCTGGGCCGGGCTGGGCTGGGCTGGGCTGGGGGGAGGGGTTGACTGGCCTTGATCACTTTGCCTCGCACCTTCATTGTTTTGGCATGCGCCTGGTAGCTTCAAAACGATCTACAAAGCGTACTATNCCGGGCTGGGCTGGGCTGGGCTGGGGGGAGGGGTTGACTGGCCTTGATCACTTTGCCTCGCACCTTCATTGTTTTGGCATGCGCCTGGTAGCTTCAAAACGATCTACAAAGCGTACTATATTGGGCCGCAATTGGGCCTGGTGGACATGTTATTTCTGTGAAAACCTATCTATTGTAGGCTGCTGCAGGCTGCTTCTCCTTCCACTACCGACCGTTATCTACCTACAAGTTTAAGTTGCCTACAAGTAGCGNTGGGCCTGGTGGACATGTTATTTCTGTGAAAACCTATCTATTGTAGGCTGCTGCAGGCTGCTTCTCCTTCCACTACCGACCGTTATCTACCTACAAGTTTAAGTTGCCTACAAGTAGCGATCAAGCATGTCAACGTAGTATCGTTTCGGACTCGGGACTGTTTTGTTCATCACCACTCAGACCGCATGATGGTAGTTTCATCACATGCTACATGACAAACTCTCCCTCACTTCCTCTCGCTCTTGCAGGCTCAGATTGTACTGTACTACTGTACTACTGTACTGCACACAACAAAGCGAACGCAGCTTGCAAGCAATGGCCACATCATGGCCACATCTTGTAATCATGCAAAGCATTTGAGTTTGCGCTAAGGCTGCTGATTGAATTGACTGGTTTGTGGCTTTGTGGAGGCAGAAGCCAAGCCTGCTACCTGGGCAAACTGCTGGGCTGGGGCTCGGGCGCTGGTGCTGGTGTGAATGAACGAACACAAAGGGGCTGGAGCTCGGGAGGCCTGGGGGTCTGGGGTGCTTCCAAGTTTTCCTTTACCTTTCCGTAGCCAAAGCAGAAACGCAGAAAACACAGCCACACAGCCACCAAAACCCAAATTACACAAAATTTCACAAAACGCACGAGAAACAACAAAACCACACAAGAATCANCCTTTACCTTTCCGTAGCCAAAGCAGAAACGCAGAAAACACAGCCACACAGCCACCAAAACCCAAATTACACAAAATTTCACAAAACGCACGAGAAACAACAAAACCACACAAGAATCACAAGAATCAACCACATTTTCCAGCGACACACCAAATACAACAAAAAAACAACGATTTTGCACAGGATTGCTTCCAAAGGCCCACCACAGCCCCTGACGGGGCAAATCCACACTCCCGNCACAAGAATCAACCACATTTTCCAGCGACACACCAAATACAACAAAAAAACAACGATTTTGCACAGGATTGCTTCCAAAGGCCCACCACAGCCCCTGACGGGGCAAATCCACACTCCCGACTCCGGGGAACTCCGGGGAACTCCGGGGGACTCCGGGGAAGCTGGGATTTTCTAGTTTTGGGAGCCCAAACGGAACTGCAAACGCGCGTGCGGGAAGGGCCCCGGAGGCTGAAAATCCTGCCTGGAATCTACCTGCCAGGATCCCGTCCTAGACCCTGACGTGTGGCTGCGAGGCTTTCGGGGCACAAGGCTGCAGGCACTGTGGCTCACACTCCAGTAATGCACCTGACTGCCAGGAAACCAGGGATCCGCAGCTCGGCGCTGGACCTGATATTTGCCCAAAACTTGATGATCTTCTGGTTTTATTGGAAAAGTGTGTGAATTCGCTGCATTTGGCTGAGCATGATGCTTCTTTTGCAGTTTGAGGGTTTTTTTGTGGTGGCTGGTGTTTTGTGCCCTGTGCTGCTGTTTCCGCAGGGTACCATTGCAGCAAATCTGCAAAGTACAGGTGGCCCCAACCCCTAGGCCGAGCTTCTGCAAAATAGTGTCCACAGCGGCTACAGTGTGGAGAAACGACGTGCCATGTTTCGATATCTCTCATCTTGTGTGAAATATCATGCCCTCTCCAACATACAACTGCAGTTTGTCTGGACAAAGGGATTGAGTTGAGATGGACCAAGAAGCGCGGAGATCAAGCTGGACCCTGTGCAGACAGTTAGAGGGAGACAAGGGACCGAGAAAAGATCGACCCAACATGCCACTTGCAAGTCTGCTCCTACTTTGGACACACAGGCTGAGTTGAGAAGGACCAAGAAGCACGGAGTTCAAGCTGGACCCTGCACAGACAATTAGAGGGAGACAAGGGACTGAGAAAAGACATGATATGGCAGCCTGTCCTGTTTTGGCAACCGACTCACAGGCTCGCAAAGCATCAAGCTATTCGCTTTGAACAAGCACTGTATAGTATTGACTCTGTTGATGTTCCATGGTTTTGATCATGCCAAAACAAAAAACCATACACTCAAGTGCCTCTGTGTACAGGCCACCCAATGTAAGGCACGAGGTAGCTGCGCCNACTGTATAGTATTGACTCTGTTGATGTTCCATGGTTTTGATCATGCCAAAACAAAAAACCATACACTCAAGTGCCTCTGTGTACAGGCCACCCAATGTAAGGCACGAGGTAGCTGCGCCCTGTTGCACCCTGTCTGTTGGTTTTGTTTAGGGACCGGGCTTGGGGCGGGAGTTTGTTGTTACTTGTTTCTTCTGGCTTGGATGTTGAGAATCACAGGGCGAAGCCAGCCTNGCTGCGCCCTGTTGCACCCTGTCTGTTGGTTTTGTTTAGGGACCGGGCTTGGGGCGGGAGTTTGTTGTTACTTGTTTCTTCTGGCTTGGATGTTGAGAATCACAGGGCGAAGCCAGCCTCAAAGACTTTGAGGCTCCCAGCAGACCACTAGGGTAGATACTGCACATCCTGCATAACCTTCTGCACCCTAGACTCAGACCCAAACATGATTAATGACTTCGGAAAGCAACCTTATGCAGGATGTGTGGTATCCACACAGGGCACCTAGTTTAGCCTAGTTTGGCGACAGAACCTGGGCAACCACTCTTCGCTGTGAAACATGCACATGACTGATGATGTAGCAGGATCCGCCAGCTGCATCTTCACACATGCACAGAGTCAACAGAGCTCGGCTTGCTGAACTAACCGCGAATCACCGAAGGTGACTACAAGACACTTGCAAGCACAACTGTCTAAAGACGTTATTCCGAAGCATGAACATCTGACATCTTCATTCTGTTCCGAAATTGAGCCAAACACACATCGTTGAACGAAGCTTCCTCGCGGGCATGTCGTGCTGAACACGTCACACCAGCTCATCCGAAACCTACATCGCGTCTTCTGCAGAAATTGCACTCTGCCGATCAAAGCTGCACATGAACTCGCCACTCGCTTCAGACAAAGGCAGGCCTAGGGAGTTGAGATGGACCAAGAAGCGCGGAGTTCAAGCTGGACCCTGTGCAGACAGTTAGAGGGAGACAAGGGACCGAGAAGAGAGAACGAACATATAACTCCTATGACTGCGCTTTAAGTTCATCACTACCATCTGGAGAGTTAAGAGAGAGGGGCCACAACACCGAAGCATGTACATAATTCAAGCTAGACCCTGAGCTGGACGGCAGAAGTAGACCAGCAACAAAAAGTCACCGAAAAGAGATCCAACGTGTTGCTTAAAGCATTCAAAGGCTTGTCTGATTTTTTCATCCACCGCGGTACTGCAAGGTGAACTGCTTCAATCCGGACGCCACCCACTGCATGCCTCGAGGGGGAGGCAANTTGCTTAAAGCATTCAAAGGCTTGTCTGATTTTTTCATCCACCGCGGTACTGCAAGGTGAACTGCTTCAATCCGGACGCCACCCACTGCATGCCTCGAGGGGGAGGCAAATTCGGGTGAACGAACCCCCACTGCAGGGCCTCAGAGAGGCCCTGCGGCACCCCGTACTCAGTATTGTTGGTTCTCTTATTTCTACGCCTTTGGGCCTTGGTGGTCCTGGGAAGCTGACCNCCGTACTCAGTATTGTTGGTTCTCTTATTTCTACGCCTTTGGGCCTTGGTGGTCCTGGGAAGCTGACCTGCAGCAATCATGGCCTCCATCCTCTCAGTTACATCATCTGGTGTGCGGGGGGCAGAGTTCGCAACAGCTGAAGACTGTTCGGTGGCTGAAGACTGTTTGCCCGTTCCTGCAGCACTTGCACTCGCTGCCCCGGACACAGGCGCGAAAACTGGCATGGCAAGCAANGACTGTTTGCCCGTTCCTGCAGCACTTGCACTCGCTGCCCCGGACACAGGCGCGAAAACTGGCATGGCAAGCAATGCCTCCAGGCTTGGAAGCTTGCTCTTTTTCTTGGCTGAACAAACGCGTGACCATATCGCTTTGTGCTCTTCTTTGCTAGCACATCCCTGACCCCAAGCAATCCAAGCTCGCAGCATCCTGACAGTGTTCTCCTCGCTCCCACTGACAGAATGAGCCAAAGATTTNCGTGACCATATCGCTTTGTGCTCTTCTTTGCTAGCACATCCCTGACCCCAAGCAATCCAAGCTCGCAGCATCCTGACAGTGTTCTCCTCGCTCCCACTGACAGAATGAGCCAAAGATTTGTTGCAATTGACATGATTCCGGTGCAAACAAGTCATCTGGAAGCCAACACTGGAGTCTCCTTTCGCCTTATCAAAGCGTGGGGTCAGGCGGCAAGATTTGCACGCAACACTTCTAGACATATCTTTCTTGTGAACGAACTCCGGCTTCTTCGACCTTTGACGTGGAGGGCCGCCTGCCGGCCCACTAGAAGAACTTTTAGAGGAGCTTGAGCTGGACGAGCTGGAGCTGGAGCTGCTGTCACTGGAGGAAGACCTAGAAGAGCTGCTTCCAGGAGGCCGTAAACCAGGCACTCTGTCTTTGTCACCCCCAGACTCAACTCCAACAACTTGCCTAGCACCTTCGGGCCCATCCTCATCGCTTCCCAAACCCCCTTCATTGCTGGGACTCCGAACAGGGGAGCCAATCCCACCAGCAACAATGGCATCTGTGTCCTCCACTGCTTGCATGACATGATCATCAGCATCAGCATCAGCTACAGCTGTAACGGCAGCAGCTTTAGCTTTGACCTTGGGCTTACGTCGTGCCTTCTTTGGGGGAGGCTGTGGCACCTCCCAATCATCTTCATTGATGTCACACTGTATGGCTTGGCGCTTTCGTACCGATGGCTTCGGCACAGGCTTTTTCTCTACAAACCCATGACCTTCCAAGATCTTCTGCGCGGTGGCTGAGTCAGCAAGGGCAGGAACAGCCTGCAGATGTGACTCGGCATGGAGTAAACTAACCAAATAAAGCTTGGACGGAGGCTTGCCGGCTTCGACCCACCAGACTTTTTCATCTACACCAGATGTGTAAGACTGTTCCCTGATGGCTTTCCTGTCAGAACTGCTGCAGACACAACACTTGAAGCCCTTGTCTTCCAAACTCTTAATCAGCTCNACCCACCAGACTTTTTCATCTACACCAGATGTGTAAGACTGTTCCCTGATGGCTTTCCTGTCAGAACTGCTGCAGACACAACACTTGAAGCCCTTGTCTTCCAAACTCTTAATCAGCTCATAAAGATCCATATCGGCATAGGGAATGTCTCGGACTTTGAACAAGTGACACGGGCTAACCAACGTTCTGGTCACAACCAAATGATCTTTGGCATCTTCTGACAACGCATACTTGACNTCATAAAGATCCATATCGGCATAGGGAATGTCTCGGACTTTGAACAAGTGACACGGGCTAACCAACGTTCTGGTCACAACCAAATGATCTTTGGCATCTTCTGACAACGCATACTTGACATGACTGCCCTGCGCAGCAGTTACAAGACCAACCTCACGCAAGAATTCAAGGCAGTCTCGCTGTGCTTCAGAAGCACCTTCCTCCAGACTGAAGCCCTCAGCGCCTGATCCCTGAAGTTTCACAAGCAGCTCTGACATATCCTGACGATGTCTAGGCATTTCCACACCTTCCAGGCGGCTACCTGTGCTTAGAAGCTCCAGGCCAGTTTCGGGCAGGATCTCCCAAACATGAATTTTCATCAAATTATCAAAAGAAAGACTGCTTGGCGAAAACNCACTGGGCAAAGCAGAAACACCTTCGACATCACCTGACGCTGATGTGCTGCTACAGACAGAGGCTTGCACTCTCAAGGGAGAGGATTCAACCACCCATGACCGATCAGTAACATCGATGCGGACAGTGCGGAGAACGGAGATCGCAACATCTGTGGCCTGAAAAGCATCTGTCAAGGGAAGCTTACTTTGAGCTGGGTTCAAGCTGACAATCTTAAAAGCGAAAACTTTTGGAAAATTGGGGTTGTCGGGTGTATGCATCTGTACCAAGGCATCCTTGAAGACGTCCTCTAACCGCCTGCCACTAGCCCGAAGCCTATCCAGTACCCCTGCACCTGAATTAGAACCACCGACACGGTCCCCAACCCCAACATTTGAGTCATCTGAGGCAGCAATCAGAGCAGCACCGTCACCGCCACCGCTCCCATCGCCGCTGTTGCGATCTGTTAAAGCAGGCTGAGCAGGCTGTGGCCCACCAGTGGAGTCTGCCATAGGCACAGCTGGCAAATCCAACAACGCAGACAAGGTGACTTCAGAAACTTGCACGCTGAAAACTGCATCCTTATCAGAGCACAACTCTTCAAGTCTGATTTTGAAATGTTCCACTGCTGCTGTGTGTAACAACTGGGCAGAATAACTTCCAGCTGTGCCTGCACTTTCATCACCGTCACCAGCTGAGATGGCTGGAAGGACCTGCCTGGCTTGACGGCCTCCACCTGGCAATGGCCTCACAACAACCGGCGGATTCAGGCCCTGTGTAGTGGCAGGGTCAGAACGATACACAATTTTGCCAAAGATCGGGTCCCAAGGGTGGGTGACGTCAGCACAAGCCGGATGCTGTGCCAGACCAAGCTCACGAACAACCAACTTCGGATTTCGCATGGTTTCCAATGTTTTGCTCAACCCTTCAAAAAAACCTGGATCCCTANCTTCGGATTTCGCATGGTTTCCAATGTTTTGCTCAACCCTTCAAAAAAACCTGGATCCCTAAGATTGGTCCTAAGTTGGGGGAGCCTCCTATTCAAGCTGACATAGGCAACTGTGTGCCACGGGGCTTTGCGAATGAGATGGTGAATATGAGCATGTTCACCTTCAATTGCACGCTCCACGGAAAATGCAAAACGCAACTTGGCAACGAACTTGCTCATGGACGGAAGCTCAGACAGGCNGGTGGGTGACGTCAGCACAAGCCGGATGCTGTGCCAGACCAAGCTCACGAACAACCAACTTCGGATTTCGCATGGTTTCCAATGTTTTGCTCAACCCTTCAAAAAAACCTGGATCCCTAGGATTGGTCCTAAGTTGGGGGAGCCTCCTATTCAAGCTGACATAGGCAACTGTGTGCCGCGGGGCTTTGCGAATGAGATGGTGAATATGAGCATGTTCACCTTCAATTGCACGCTCCACGNCGGGGCTTTGCGAATGAGATGGTGAATATGAGCATGTTCACCTTCAATTGCACGCTCCACGGAAAATGCAAAACGCAACTTGGCAACGAACTTGCTCATGGACGGAAGCTCAGACAGGCTCTCACCCCGCAGAAAATCCTGGGCCTCTACAATGACATGCGGTGCTTTGAGCTCCACCATCAGGCCTTCAACGTTGTCTGAAGCAAGGCATGACCGAAGAGCTTCACGAGCCTTCTCTACATCCAGGTGAGCCACTCCAAATAGAAGAAGGGGCGGAACGCTTACAGCACTAACTTTCAAAGCTATATTGAAAATCAAGGAAGCCCTGCCCTTCTCGAACTCACTTAGCAAGAGTGCTTGCTTACGACGGTCCAGATTCGTGAGCATGTTCAACAAAACTTCTGCGGCTGACATATCAAGTTGTGCCCGCAACTCGCGAACAAAATCTCCAGAAGCAATTTCTGGAGCCCGCCTGCCTCTCATCGGGCATGCTTGGCAGACCCGCTCCCAGGCTTTGTCGTGATTGTCAGCACCCTGATCTCGACTAGGACACCCATGGCATGGACACGCTTCGCTCCATGCGAACATGTGCCGGATGGCCTTGTGCAATTGGTCAAGCACTTTTAGACAAGCCCACCAAAAGTCGGACTGCACGGCTTCGTCAACAGCCCTGGCCTTCACACTTTGCTCGCTGGCATCATTCCCAGAAGCTCCGAGGAACAGAGGCAAATTCCAACCCCATCTCAAAGGGCGCTCAATTTGCAGCATTTGCTGTGTGGCGAAAGCTATGGTTCCCCACCTTGCAGCATGAACCTTGCCTTGAAAAGCTTCTATCATTGGTCGCAGCTGCCTGCCCACGATTGAAGTATCAAAGCAACGCTGACAAAGTCGTTCCCGTGTGTGTTTCTTGCGCAGCAATTCCGCAACAGTAGCTAAAGAACTCACAGCACCATTCAACTCAGGCAAACCATCCAACATGCGCTTCGCAGCATTGTGCAGAATGTGAAGGATGCCTGGCATAGCAAGAGCATTCTCGAAGTGAACAAACTGTTCAGGTTCAGGCCACTCATCTTCATGGCGCTGAGACTCTTCAGGTAACCATGGTAACAAGTCACGCACCCGAGCCCCTCTGACACGCACGATGTTGAACTCTGTGCCTAGATCTGAAGTACAGGACACAACCTCAGAGGCCAGAGCTGCTAAACTTTCTGAACACCCAGTTTCCAAGAACAGGGCATGTGCAGTGGCAGCAAACTTATCAGGGAGGCTTGTTCTTCCAGAGCCCAGCACCACAGGAGGCGGGCGTTCCATCACCAAGGTTTGCCTAATGTCACGCTGCAGTGCCTCCTGCTCCATGATGAAAGCCTCATAGTCTTCATAACTATGCCTAATGGAACTATTGTTTTTCATAACGTCCACTATGTCAAGGGCATGCTGCAGGTCTTCTAAGTAAGCTTTGCAAAGTACGACGAGTTCGTAATCCCTTCCTCCCTGAGGGGAGGAATCTACCATCATCCACCTGACACAGGCACGATGCTCTGCCCAGTCCTTTCGACGTTGCATACGCATCTGCTTCATAAAAGCAGCATCAAGCAACAAACGCCATCTGCTGATGTGTCCAGGGCTTGGGCTTACATGTTCATCAACCATGTCTAAAAACATGCTACGAAGGGATTTCGGCAGAATCAGCATCAAAGCCTGTTTGACAGATTCTTTCAAAGATGCATCGGACTTTAAAAGATCGCATTGAAGAAGTACTTGTATTACAAATGCTGCACGGTAAGGGGCTGATCGAGCGACAGGCTTGTGAGACCCGCTGACAACGTAGCCTGTAGTGACATTGCGAATGGAGGATTGGACTGTGGCAGGATCCAACTCGTCAATCAGCTTCTGCAAACGGCACAGATCATAGTATGCACTGGCAAGCAAATCTTGTGCATTACCAGCTCCTGGCGGGCCTGGCGGCTGCACTAACAGTTCTGAGGCAAACCTTCGCATATGATCTGCTATCGACCGGAGCATGCCCAGGTCCATTTCGCCATCTGCCTGGGCCTGGTGACCGTCTCTGAGCACACGCTGCTGCACAGCAGCCACTTGGAACCGTGGCACTGGTAAACTTGCTTGCGACACCCCAATGCGGACCCAATTGCAGTACCAAGTGTACTTGGTGGTAGTCACTAAGGCATTAAAATCTGGCAAGAAAAACCGCTTGCACTCTCCAGAAACTACGGACCTGATAACATCCTGCGGAAGGCGAAGCAACACAGCTGGCACATGCTGCCCGCAGATTTGTTGCATATTTTGGTTTTGAAGCAACAAGCGATCTGGCTGCCCCTGCTCCATTTCTGTTATCAATCCGTGAGGCCGTGTGTCGGTGAACTGCTGCACTGGCACTGCTTGCGGCAATGGAATAAAATGCTCCACTTCACACAGCAACAGATGCCCTTCCACATCTTCTGCCGGGCACTGGCGTCGCCAAAAATTGTACTGATCACGTTCGTTCTCGTTCAAAGATAGCAAATGGTCGTAACGGGCCTGGAAGGAAAACTTCAACATGCCCACTATTGCTCCAGAAATGCTCTCAGTGTCATCAGCCGCGGCCGCAGCCACAGCTGCATGGCTACTCAAATCGATTCTGCGACCTTTCAAATGCACGGAATCTGGCAGGCCGCCAAGCCATGAAATCATACTGCACCGAAGCAAAAAGCAGACTGCTGCAATCAGCAAGCCCAGGGCCATGGATCACAAAATCGTGATGATCATGAACATTCTGCCCTGTTCCAGTTTCTACTACCTGCTGTTCCTTATTACCTGGGAATACGGAGTTAGCTACGTGCTACTGCTACTACTACTACTACTACTNATGATCATGAACATTCTGCCCTGTTCCAGTTTCTACTACCTGCTGTTCCTTATTACCTGGGAATACGGAGTTAGCTACGTGCTACTGCTACTACTACTACTACTACTACTACTACTACTGCTACTACTACTACTACTACTCCTGCTGCTGCTGCTGCTACCTACTACTACTACTACTACTACTACCACCACTACTACTCTATTGACTTGACGGTAGGACGAAAAACTCTCCAGAGATTCAGGTCTAAATCGAAGTTTTTACGTTCATCCGGCTCAGCCGCTCATCATCCTGTGATTAAATGATTTAAAACAGTAAAACGAAAAGGTGATGAAAACTCCGCATGCTCGCGTGTGAAAGCGAAAGCTGGTGACGGTGACTAAGGGTGACTAAAGTTGGGGACGGGGAGGCTGGCGTAAGTTGCTGCTGCACATGGGGCGCCGGGAACTCAAGAACTGCTGAGAGTGAACTCGAGTTTGCTTCGTCACATGTTGTCGAATCATGTTTGAGTTTGAGCCGCTCCGAACTGAGCCTTTCAGCTTCGGAGAGTTCGATTCAGCTTCCTTCATGGTGCAGNGCTGAGAGTGAACTCGAGTTTGCTTCGTCACATGTTGTCGAATCATGTTTGAGTTTGAGCCGCTCCGAACTGAGCCTTTCAGCTTCGGAGAGTTCGATTCAGCTTCCTTCATGGTGCAGCACAGCAGCAGAACTCCAGGACACGACTCATGACTGCATGCAGACGTAAGCGGCCAAGCTTAATGGCTTGGCAGGCGCACTGAGAATTGATCAAATTGATTCAACACGTCACTCCCCCAGGCCCGCCCCCCCNACTAAATCTAAAACCTACAGCCAAACCACTTCCCATTCAAACATGTGCGAGTCACAGTCACTGGTGCCACGGGCGGCACCAACACCGCCAACACCAGTCGATTTCTCAGAAATGATTGTTGTAATGCGACTGACTCCACTCGAGTCCACTGACTCCACACTTGCTCTGTTTCTTTGATTCAACAAACACGCACGCGACGTGGCTTTGAAAACCTCCTTCAGCTAGTGAACACTGAGCATCNTAATGCGACTGACTCCACTCGAGTCCACTGACTCCACACTTGCTCTGTTTCTTTGATTCAACAAACACGCACGCGACGTGGCTTTGAAAACCTCCTTCAGCTAGTGAACACTGAGCATCACTGAGCATCGCTGGCATGGCTGGCATGACTGCTTCTAAAGCTTTGACCGTTTATCAAGGAATCTCGGCGTTAGGTAGGGTTTTTGAGGCTTTAAGGTTTGAATATTATGGGGATTAAGGGTTTTTTTGTATACTCTCGCAAGCGCAAGAAATGAAGTCGCCCATCTACACTCCCTACCACGAGGGCCCCAAGTCAGCAAGCTTGNATGGGGATTAAGGGTTTTTTTGTATACTCTCGCAAGCGCAAGAAATGAAGTCGCCCATCTACACTCCCTACCACGAGGGCCCCAAGTCAGCAAGCTTGTGGCTTTCATACGCATTACCAATTAAAACTATGCCATACATATCTTGGGGCTCTGACAGGGTGCGATTACCAACTAGACATATATTAGGGTATGGGGTTGAGTGCTCCACGCCCAACTCCCAATTTCCAGCAGCCATGTGGCCCAGTTCGTCATCGTTGTCACTCCCACGCAGCGAGCCCGATGACGCAAGGGGAACATCTCTGCACCTGGTGTTGAATACACCCCTTCTGAGCACTTTGGGAGCTTTGCACAATTAGAGCCATCTTTTCAGATGTCGGTAACGTGTATTTTGCTGCCTTTATTAAGGAACCCCAGAAAAGTGTTGGTAATTATTGAAGCCCCTCTTTTGGAGTCATGAAAGATGGGGAAGGTCCTTGGTCCGGGTTGTGCCCCCTTGATAATTAGAATAGGGCTTTGGGCTCCTTCAAAGCATAATGAAATAGGGGACCCTGGGGAAAAACATCAGCAACTATTTAAGTAGTTCTCTACAATAGGGTCCCTTTGTAGGTCCCCCAAAAATAACATGGAGCCTAAAACAGACGCTTATTTAGAGAACGACCCATTTAGGCTTTTATAACTTAACTCCTTTGGGCAAGCCCTTGGAGACAAGTACGTACCCTAAACCCTAAACCCTAAACCAGCCAAGGAGCAGTAGACCCAGACTGTGGGGCCCCACGTGCTGGCAAAGCTTGCAATGAAGCACAGGACCTTCATATGGGTTTAGGGTTTAGGGTATATAGAAATTGTTAAGGGTTGGGGTGCCAATAAGTTTTGAGCGAAAGCTTTGAGCAGGTTTCTCTTTGAAACCTGATTTTGGGAATTGGGTGCTGGGCTGAGGGCTGGCTTGCTGGGGGCTTGGGTTGGGGGCTGGCGGCTCGCGGCTGGCGGCTGGCCGAGCGAAAGTTTTGAGCGAGGGAACATTTTCATCGGCCAACTTGGCACAGAGGGGCTGGGGGGCTGAGGCTAGGTCTTGAGTTTAGGGTTTAGGGTTTCGGGTTTAGGGTTTCTTTATTCGGGTTCTTTAGATGTTTCCTACTATTTTGGGGGGGTTATAGGCCCAGGGTTTCTCAATCAGGTTCTTGCATTAATCAGAATAAGGTTTGGGAGACTATTGCAATATCCGTGTATGCTCACTGCCTCTTTCTTGCACAGCAGCTGTCGGCGTCAGCGGAGGTTGGCGCAAGCTGCAAGCATACACCCTGAACCCTAAACCCTAAATCCTAAAGCTTAAACCCTAAATCCTACACCCTGAACCCTAAACTTGGGCCCTAAACCCTCGACCCTGGCAGAGCTCGCCAGCCAGTCAGAAGCTCAGAGTGAACGCGAAAGCCCCTAGACTAAACCATAAAGCCGCGTAAATCCTCGAGCCCTTAACACTGAAGCCTAAACCCGTGACCGCAAGAACGGAGCCTCCAAAGGAACCCTGAAAGGTGCCTTTAAAAGAACCTAAGGGCTCTATCAGGGTTCCTTTGAGGATTCTACAACGATTCTTGAATGGTTCCATAAGGGTTCGTTAAGGAAAACCCTCTTGGGTGGCAGAACTCAGCAAGCGGCCATGGCTGCGAGAACGACGCCCACCAGAGGGGAGGACGGCTTGCTGTCCTCTCCATGGCCTGCTTAGACTGGGTTCTTGTTAAGGAATTTAAGTTACTGTTCTAGGGATCTATAGTAAATGATACCCTCGTAACTTAATTTAAACTCCTTAACAAGAACCCCGTAGAGCATATAACTTAGTAACGTGAAACGGGTTCCTTAACGGATCGTGGGACTTAGTAACTATCAATTGGGTTTAGAGCTTAGGAGTTGTAGGGTTTACATAGGGTTTAGCGTTTAGGGGTTTAGGGGTCTTGAATGAAGGACCATAGGGACTTTGTGGCTCAAAGGGCTCCCTCAAGGGCTCTACAAGGGATCTTTTTTTTTTTTTAACGGCCTGGGGATTACTTACTAAGTTGGGGCTGAAGGGTTTGAGAGTCTTTACGAGGCCAGGGGCCTAGGGATTGAGGATTAGGGTTAAGGGGATTTGGGGCTAGGATCCCCATGCCCTAATGTAGCGGCCTTAATAATTAGAATAGGGTTTTGGGGGCCCATTATACTATAAATATAATAATAATAATAATAATAAGGAACACCCAAAATAGTATAGGTAATTATTAAAGCCCTGTTGTATGTGCAATGTAGTTGATCTAATCCCATTTTCAAGGTCCCTATGTCTCAAATGCCTCTGCAGATGTACGCTTCTTTGGACGACAGCGAAGCTCCTCAAACATCTCGCATCCCATAGTAGCCATATAGTAGCCGTGCAGTACCCCAAATAAACTAGCCTATAGTACCCTTATAGTTCCCTTAGCTCCCTCACTCCCAAGCAAAGCGCGCCTGTCGTGCCATAGATCCCAAGGAATCCCAGGACGAAGTTGGAGACCGCCTCTACTTTAGAGTTTAGGAATTTGGGCTTGGGGGTCTAAGGTATATAGGGTTTAGGGTGTTGAGATGTGTTTGTGTTAGGGTTTAGGGTTTTGCCTGTATAGGGATTCGGGTTTACGGCTGTTGGCTTGCAGAGTGTAACCGGGTTTCAAGAATGAAAAGTTGCAGTGCAGGGCTTATGGGTTTTGGTTTGATTATCATTCTCATGGCAGTAAACCCTCCACTCCGAACTTTAACTCCTTACAAACCTTCTTTCTAGATAAACCCTCAACCCTAAGCCCAGTTGCCATTCCGACAGCTCCGGTGATGAAGAGGGACCGGCGCCCAGTCTTCCTGAAGAGTGCGGGGGGTCCAACTACAAGGGAATGCGATTACCAAAACTGACGTGGGAGTTTCCGAAAATTAGGGGGTACCTTATTTGGGGGTCCTTACAGTAAGGATCCTACTATTTAGGGTAGTATATTAGGGTCCCCTATTTTCGGGAACTCCCACTTGAATGACGGCTCAGGGTCTATGGGGCTGTGTTATCGGGGCTTGGCTTTAGGGGGTTCACAAGGTTTCGGCTTCTTTTTCGTAGGGTTTAGGTAGACGGCATACGCCGACAAAAAGCCATGCTTTTTGAGGCGGAGCTTCTCGATGAAGTAGAGAGCTGGGAGTGTGAAGATCATGTTCGTGCCGTTGGCAATCCTTAGATTCCAGCGAAGCGACGCCGTTTTTTTATTAGAATAGGGTTTTGGGGCCCATTGTACTATAATTATGATAAGGCACCCCCCAAAACAGTAGAGGCAACTATTAAAGGCCCCTAAATTAGACCCCCCGAACTGCCGGAAAGGGCCACGGCAGCGGCGGTCCGAGACAAGCGCCAGAAGGCGAAGTCCAAGACAAAGATTCGTTTAGGGTTTAGGGTTTAAGATGCCGCAAGCAGTGCAGAGAACCCACCGCTGCATGCGAGAATCCGCAGCGGCATGAACAAACAAAGGAAATGTAGGAAGTTCATTAAGCAACCCTGGGACGTTATAGGACCAGGGTTTCTTAATTCAGGTTCTTACATAAGTTGAGCCACTCCTTTCCTACTCACCAGGGGGTTCTAAAGCCCATGTCAATAGGCCTCGACATGAGGGGGAACACTGCGGGGTATGCGCACCCTTGCGATAGCTCCTTTGCGACATCGTAAGAATAACAAATAACTGGAAAAACACGCAAAATGAGTCGAAGCCCAAGTCTCGTCTGAAATAGGTTGGCGTCCAAGTTCATGTGCTTGAACAGCCGCGGGCCGAAATACATGAAGAAGTTCCTGAGACAACCCACTTCGGCCGGCCCAAACAGCTGGCCCCCAGAGGTAAAAAAACTTATTGATACAGGAGCCTGGATAAGTAGACCAGGGTTTGGAGTATGTCGTAGAGGAAACATGTCGGGACTGTAAGAGGATTCCAGGATGTTATTCCCAATTACGTACTGATACCTCTACAGCATAGACAAGGCAAGTCGCATCCCCACGAGCTGCTGCAGCATCTGCAGCGATGCCCCAATGCCAACCAGAAGCAACATGCGTCCAGTGAAAACCTTTTCGTAGCTTTGTAGCTTTGGGGCTTTAGTGTTGAGGTGTTCTTTAGAAGTATGGGTTTCGTAGCTTTGTGGTTTTGGGGGCTTGTGCTTATGGGTTCGTCAGTGTCATGCTTCCTAATATTGGGGCCTTATTGCAAGAAGGAACCCCCAAAGTAGTATAGGTAATTATTAAAGGCCCCTATAGTACCGGTATGAGCTCCTCTTTGTAATGGTTGTGGGCGTAGTTTTAGGCTCACGGTATTATGTTCGGCTGCAAGGTAAAAGGTTGCCGACGCAATGCGTATCACCCTAAGCGGGGCTCTTGTTTAGGATGTCAACCTACTTGGAGAGGGCAGGGGACTTAGTAAGTAGGTTATAAGTAGAGTTATAAGTACCCTAAATGGAGTTACCCCAATTAGAACCCTACTTATAAGCGACTTACTAAGTCCCGTGCCCCTCCAAGTAATATGGTTTCATTATTGCGGTCGCTTACATAAACTAACAAGAACCCAGTAAACCCAACACTCTAGACCCTAATGAAGCAGAAAGGGTACGCACAAACCATTTTGTCCGAACCCACTGAGTGGGTGATTGGGTTTAGGATAGTAGTTTTGCAGGTTAGCATCGGAAGAGTACATGATCTTTAGGTATACTTGGACCCTCAGGGTAGAGTAGCTTCCCACCTGTCGGTAAGGGCTTGCGCAATACAGTGCCCTTGAGCACAAGAAAGAATAGTGTGCTGGGGAAGGGTCTAGTATAGAAGACCCCCTAAACCCTACACCCTAAACCGAATACCTTCTCACTATTCCCAACTCTTATTCGAACCCTAAACACTGAACCCGTTGTCCTGGACTCTGGACCGCTAAACCCGTTATCCTAAGCCCTAGAACCTAAACCCTAAACCCCATAACCCTACAGCCCTATAGGCTTATAGGGTCCTGAACCCTAAACCCCCCTAAGTAAACCCTATAACCCTAAACCCTGTAACCTAAAGCCCTAAACCTAAACCCTAAACCCTATATAGATCCCTTGTAGGAACCCTGTAGAGTTATAGGCTATACAGACGCCAGACAGGGCCGCCGACCTCAGCCCAGCTGCCACTTGCAACGGCACACTCTGCCTGCATAGGTTGTCGCTGGTCGGTTCTAGGGCTTGGGTTAGGGTTTAGGGTTAGGGTTTAGGGTTTGGGGTCAGGGTTTAGGGTTTGGGTTTAGGGTTTAGGGTTGAGAGTTTAGGGTTTGGGGTTAGGGTTTAGGGTTTGGGGTTCGGGGTTTAAGGAGAACTAAGGTTCAGGGTTTAGGGTATAGGGTTTAAGGAGAATTAGGGTTCAGGGTTTAGGGTATAGGGTGTCGCTGGTCGGTGCTAGGGTTTCGGGTTGACAAGGACGACGATGGTGATGAAGAGCCGCAGCCGCAAAACTGCGGGTATGATATCATTAAGGTGCCTGAAGGTGGGATGAAGGTAGGTAGGATGAAGGATCCCTTATACAGCGGCTGGGCTCTTTATCGGGGATCATCCCACCTGTCTTCATTCCACCTTTGGAGCCCTTTGAATTAAACAGCTTGCTACTGCTACGGCGACGACCAGCACCACTGCCTCTGTAACTACTGAAAACAAAACACGATGAGTTCGCGTTCTGCCAGTACTGCTAGCTGCTAGTGCTATTGTTTCTACTCTCGCAGCTGGACTCGCTAGAAAGATGAACACGTGCAATGAAGCATAAAAGCTAACTACCAGCGAAAGGCCTAAATTAGCAGACAACTGCCCACCCTCGAGTAAGATAGAACCAGTCTTCAACCCCACTTCAGTTTTCAAACCCTGTAATCCCAGGCAGGCCCTCCAAAATACTCTGAACAATTGCTCTGCAAGTAGGATCCTCTTAGACACAATAGGGGAACATGTGAAATCCTCTAACCCCAATGACTCTGAACCGTGAGCCAAAACCCTAGACCCTAAACCTGTCGCTAGGGCACCAAAAAAGCACATAAGCAAAAATAAGGATAGGGATATCATCCCATATACATCCCCTTATAATGAAGCCCTACCTTATTGGGGATATCCCTGTAAAATGCTTATGCTTATGTGCTTTTTGGGTCCCTAAGTCGCAGCCTTGAACTCATCCACTATTTCGGACAGCTCCTGGCGTCAATGAGGCAACGGAGCTCTTCTTGGCGGCTCCCAGTAGGGACCAAAGTGGGCCGGGTCCAGTCTTTCCGCCTTTCAGGGTTTTGGGTGTTCCTTCTTATACTTATAGTACACTATACCCCCAAACCCTATTCTGACTATTCAGGCCCCTACAGTACTTGGGTTTTGGGTCTACGGTTTAGGGTTTACCCTAAACCCTAAGCAGAACTGTTCGAGTGAGGGCACACGGGTTCTTTGCTCCAGCTCCCGGGAGCATACGTCAATTCGCAAGGCCAGGCTCCAGCAACACCCATATCCCAAGACTCCAACAAGGAAACCATATTATGTACTATTGATCCCGATTATGGTAACTCAAACCTTAAACCCTATGCCTATACCCCTATGTGGCATGGACCTTTAGGGTCTATTTGGAAAGCCTGGTGGGGTTAGTATTAAACTGCAGCAAGCACAAGCAAAATGACCCTTTCAAAAAACCCGCGGGTCCAAGGTGCAAAGCCAAGGTGCGGACCTGCTACTACTGTTGCTGTTGTGTGTGTGTGTGTGCTTGTGCTTGTGCTTGTGCTGGTGCTGGTGCTGG